>JAINUW010000448.1:0-276671 GCA_020205615.1 Panax quinquefolius | reverse complement strand
ATAGGTAAATCCATAACTCAAACCAATAAAAATCTAGATCTAACATTTATACATGGATCTAGCCACAAAAAAACTTAAACTCCAAAGATCCATCATAAAAATACAAATAGCATACAAGTTAAAGTTTTAGAAATCAAGTATAGATTTTACCTTATTTTTATTTTCTTCCCTTTTTCTTTCTTCTTCCTTCATCCATGGCTGCCCTCTTTCTTCTTCCCCTATGCCGTGAGCCTTTCTCTCTCTCTCTCTCTCTCTCTCTCTCTCTCTCTCTCTCTCTCTCTCTCTCTCGTAGTTACTAGGAATGTATAATTTAGAAGAGAGAAATGAAGTAAGTAATTAAAAATGTATTGGTGAAAAATTATACATACAAATTGTATATCTAAGGTTAATCGCCCAATACTTATCTTATTTTTCTCACTCATCATTATCTCTATGTTTGCTTGCAAGCTATACTAAATGTGTTGGACCAATTATAGATGGACACATGTGGAGCACTTAATGATCTTTGACAACACATTAAAACGTATCCTTGCTCTCTTTTTTATCCATATAGCCTGCAATATAAGGCTATTTTTGTCCAACATTTGTTTTATTTTATTTGCCATTATAAGCTTACAAATGACTTTAATGCCCTTCCTTAATTGGGCTAAAGATTGAGCTCCCATTTAATTCCTTTGGGCTTCCATATTTAATTAGTTTAGGCTACTAAATAAAATCAACTTGGGCTCTCTTAATTTATATACTTGGGACACTAACATATTTGATAATCTAATATTGGGTTAGCTAATAATTTAGTTACCCTTAATTAAATTATCTACAAGTCCAATGCTTAAATTAAACTAATGGGCTTGTTTAAATTATTTATTCTCCTTAGTCCATTAAATAACTTATCATTTGGACTCTTATACATTATTATTAATATAAACACATTCTCATATATCAATAATATTAATTAACCTACATAACCCAATTACACTTGCTATAATTACGTTTCAAAATAAATAATAACTTGAGATTAATAAAATAAATCCCTTACATTAGTATATATATTCAATACAAGAATTTATATAATACTATAACCCTTAGGTTAGTTAATTATCATACCTAATATAAATAACTTATTTAAATTATACCATTTATATGGTATAATTAAATTTAATTTTCTCGCTTTCTCTCATGAATTGTTTTCAAACAATTTATTTATATAATAACTATATAATTTAATATATTCAATCATGTACTCACATATGAATTTAATTTGCTAACTAGTTGATACCAAAATACATATTTACATATTGGATCTCATCTCATATTTTTACTTTACATAATTTGGTACATTATTTAATATTATATTATCCTCCATATAACCTAATATCATATATCCAATTATTTTCTTTCCTTTCTATAACTTGTCTTCACAATTTATTTAAGCGTAGTAAATATATTAATATATTCACCCCATTAAATACATGCATACATTACACTCAATAAGGTAATATATGATTTCTTCAATAACATAGTGGATGTACATGAAGTATATTTAATGCCACCAATTTACCACATTAAAATAATTTAATAATATAAATTATTTTAATTTTACCCATCTAATTTTCTTTAGTAATTTACTCCTACACTTTACTTGCATATAATAAATATATAATTCTAATATATTTATTATACACAACATCACATATTGCATGGAACATAATCCTTTGTGTACTACAATATCACAGAACATATCTTCTAATAAGAGTTTTCTTTATTTAATTCTTATTTTAAATATTACCCAAAAATTTTGGTTATCACAAAAGTCATAGCCTATGCCCCACGACAACTCAAAGAATATGAGAGGAATTATCTTACTCATGATCTAGAGTTGACAGTTGTCATTTTCGTGCTTAAAATCTAAGGCATTACCTATATGGGGAGAAAGTGGAGATCTATACGAATCATAATAGCCTCAAATATTTCTTCACCCAAAAGGAACTAAACATGCGGCAATGACGTTGGCTCGAGCTGTTGAAAGATTCGATCACACCATTCAATACCATCTTGGAAAAGCGAACGTAGTAGCTGACGCATTGAGTAAAAGATCATATGCGGGTACGAGTGCGATATTGTCTACGCAAAGGCCCATTTTGTATGACTTACAAAGGATGGAGATAGAGTTAAAGACTCCAGAGACCCACGTGATGATGGCAAATATACGAGTAGAACTGACTTTAATCGATAAAGCTAAACCTGCTCAAGCTACAGACCTGGAGCTGATGCATATGAGGAAGAAAATACAAGAAGGTGCTATTCTGGAAGCAAGAATCAATGAAGAAGAAAAACTTCGAGTCAACTCCAGACTTTTTGTTCCTAACGACTTTAACTTGAAGTATAAAATTATGATGGAGGCGCACAACACACAGTTTGTAATCCATCCTGGGAGTACCAAAATGTATAGTGATCTTAGACATACATTTTGGTGGAGCAATATGAAGAGAGAGATAGCAGAGTTTATCTCAAGGTGTTTAACTTGTCAACGTGTCAAGGTAGAGCATCAAGTGCCAAAAGGTCCATTGCAACCACTTGAAATTTCAAAATGGAAGTGGGAGCACATTACCATGGACTTCGTTACTGGTCATCCCAATGTTTATCAAGACATAGATGCGATTTTGGTCATTGTCGATAGACTAACCAAGTCTGCTCGTTTCTTACATATACGAGAAACTTATTCAATAAATATCTTGCTCGTATGTACACAAATTAGATTGTAAGACTACATGGTATGACAGTATCCATAGTTTTTGATCGAGACCCAAGATTCACTTCATAATTTTGGGTTAGTTTGCAAAAAGCTATGGGCACAGATTTACGATTCAGTTCGACATATCAACCTCAAACAGACGGGCATTCGGAGAGGACTATTCAAAATCTTGAAGATCTATTAAGACTTTGTGTCCTTGACTTCAGAGGAAGTTGTGACAAGTTCTTGCCATTAGTGGAATTCTCTTACAACAACAGTTATCAAGCAAGTATTGGCATGGCTCCATTCGAGGCATTGTATGGACGCAAGTGTCGTTATCCAGTATGCTGGGATGAGGTGGGTGAAGCAACGTTGTTGGGTCCAGAATTGGTACGCATGACAACAGAAAAGATTTAAATGATTCGAAAATGTATAAAAACCTCACAAGATCGACAAAAGAGTTATGTTGATCTTCATCGAAAGGATGTGGAATTCAATATTGCAGATCATGTGTTGTTACATGTTGCTCCATAGAAAGGAGTTACAAGATTTAGAAAGAGTGAAAAGCTCAATACTCGATTCATTGGGCCATTCAAAATCCTCGATCGAGTACGAACTGTGGCCTATAGACTCTCCTTACCGCCAAGTATGTCTTGTGTTCATAACATTTTTCAAATATCTATGTTACGTAAATATGTGAAAGATTTGAACCACATTATTGATTTAGAGCCAGATGAAATAGCGGAAGATTTAACGTATAAAGAGGTACATGTTAAAATCTTGGATAAGAAGGAACATATTCTACGCTCCAAGGATATACATCAAGTCAAAGTTTTGTGGAGAAGCCACGATGTTGAGAAAATGACCTGGGAGTTAGAATTTGAAATGAAGTCAAGGTATCCTCACCTCGTCGACATATCAGGTACGTACCCAAATTTCGAGGACGAAATTTCATAAGAAGGGGAGGTTGTAAGACCCCAACTTTTAAGAATAAAGATTAATATATTTTTGAATATTATGGTGTGGATTTGATATAATGTTATAGTTGTGGGAAATATTTACAAATTTTGTAAAGTAAGCAAGTTGTTATAAAATATTCGATTGGTCAAGGAATCATTGTCGGAGTTAGAAAACGACAGAAATATCTTTTTATAAAAATAACGACAAAAGTTTTACCGTTAAACTATTGAAATACCCGGTGGTAAAAGTACAGTAATACACGTGATTGCATAGTAGCACACTGTATTGATTATTGATGCTTACGTGAGAAGTTACTCAATTATTGCTACAGTAATTACTGAATGATATCTCTTATATTATTAATTCAATTATTATCATACTATCATCAGTATAATATTTTATATTATTAAATAAATAATTAAGATGATAAAGTTATTCATATTATTATTTGCATTATTGACGATGTCTAGAAAGTTCTGTCGAGGAAAGGGCTTTGGTCACCTAATTGCACGCCAATAGGGAGAAATCCTTATCGGAAAGCCCCCTCTTTCCTGGGAATGATCTGGTTGTTAAATATTGTGAGTTATAATATTAATGATGAATAAGTTCGTGTTGATTAAAGATAAAATTATTGATAAAAAAATATTTCCATTGTGTTGGGATTATTAGTGTTAGTGAAAATCGATATTTATTTCAATAATAATTAAATTCTGGATGTTAAATTGACCAAACGGGCAATTAATCAGATATATGAGCAATTAATTGCTATTAGTTTACATGCAAATTACTGTTGGTTCACATGTATGGAACTATTGATTCACATGCATGTACTATTAGGGGAGGTGATGTAAGATTGATAATACTTCAGGGACTAAATTAAAAATTGAGGTATAGATGAAGGTACTATACAATAATATTTTGAGCCCCTAATTGTGCAATTTATCAAAACTATGTTTTCCTATAAATAGAAGCTCATTCTTCTTTCATTCTCACCAATTCACTAAGACTCACAAGAGCAATTATAGAGAGAGAAGCTATAAAAATAAAGAAGAAGAGTAGTCTGCTACTTCAGTATTGCAGTATCCAACCTTCTACTGAGGTAAGGGGTATTATTTATTTCATATTCAGAAGAGATATTATTTTTCTTATTCGTATGAATATTATTTTCGTTCAATATTCGTATGAAATAATATTTTCTTTTATACGATGTAGTATGTAAGTAATATTATTTCATTTTGTATTCCTACTTCTACACTCATTTTGTTAAAGTATTGCTTCTATACTCCGTGAAATTAGTAGAATGTCCTTGAAATTTGCGCTTCATCTAGTATCATTTCACAAGGATATTTTTCTGAATATTCTTGTTAAATTTTAAGCATTTCATGCCGGAGTACTATTCATAGGCACTATTCATAAATACAGCACTATTCATGGGATACTACTCATAAAGTACTATTCATAAAGTACTATTCCTGAAGTACTATTCACAGGGTACTATTCACTCAGGTACTATTCACCCGAGGTACTATTCATGGCAAAAATTGATTTATTTTATGTCCAATTCATTTTTGATACAATATTATTCTTGAATTTTACTCCACAAAGCAGTATCATGTTGACAATTTGGACATTATTGAATTTTGGATAAATTAAATTTAAAATCTTTAAAAATTTATCTTTTTCTTTCATTTAATTAAATTTCTTATATCATTGTCATCATCCTCATGCTTATATTATGATGAAAGTCATCTTTTGCCCGTAGTGCATAGATGGACTGTTGATTGGTATGATTATGAGCAGGGATTATTCGGTATAATCATGACCCGTAATGATGTGGTAAAAGTCCTCATTGGCCCGTAGTGCATTGATGGACAGTTGTTGGCATGATCACGACCATTGGTGATTACACGAATATTCTTGGGCCGTAGTGCATGGATAATTCGTGGACGTGTTGCTAATGAATATCCTTAGCCCGCAATGCATGGATAATTTAGTGATGTGGATTATTTTTGAGCTAAGTCTCAGCGATAAAATTGATGATAAACTTTTTAAATCATAGAAGATAGTAGATATCATGTTCTACTTGACTCTTCTAATGGATTGCTTATTCCACTGCAGTTAAACTTATTGTTTATTAGTTTAACACTGTTGAAGGCTAACGATAATTTATTCTGCATTATCTTAGTTATAATATTTCTTACTGGGCTAGTTGAGCTCACCCTTTTTCTTTCATTGTTCTCTTCAGAAAATGAGAACGTAGCCGGGACTAATCGGGGAACGGAGTGATGGTCCGAGATGGTGGCTATAGTAGTCCTCACTATTCTATGAAATAGTGTGATAATAAATGTAATGAGGACTTCATTTGAGTTTGGATATTGTCTAGAAGACAATATTCATATAAAAACTCTAAGCTACGCTTTTGTCGTATTATATAAAAGAAGCATGTATTTGATTTCTGTACCAAGTATTTGGCGATTCAGAATGGGTGATGTATACCTATCTTTGGGGCGTCACAACTGTGTTTTTTGGGTTACCCAGAAAACTGAAGAACACGAAGAACATCCTTTGGTTGCACTTTGACCAACATAAATCTAGACCTTAGGGACTTACTCTGTCCTAACTAGTGTAACATATATTTACCTTGGTATATAGACTACATATTACAACAATCAAACTACAAATCTATCACACGGATTGAAAGATATAGAACCCACAAAATCGTTGACGGACCATGACCACTATCCTGGGTTACCCAGAAACCTAAGAACAGCTCTGACAGTGACTTTGAGCTTCTATAACTTCTTTTATATGTAGGTTAAAGCCTGAAATTGGTATGATGTTGTACTATTACATGAGTACTATAACACCTATACACTTACAAACCTATAATCATTAACAGTAAACAATTAGGCTAAGGTCAAAGTGACCTCTAAGCCATGACCAAACCATTTTCCAGAAATGAAGAACACCTATAGCAAAACTTTCTGTTGCTACAGGGCTTTAGCGGCAGACAATAAATAAATATTTAATAAATTAATTAATAAAATTAGAAATAATTAATAAATAAATATAAACAATTATATAAACAGTTTTAAAATTTATTTGAAGTTATAATAATTAACTTTTAATATTTTTACATAAATTCAATAAATATTTTATTTATTTAGATATTATTCATAATTAATTTATTAATGAATTAATTAGAATAATCACTTATAAATAATAAATAATTATTTAAAAATTAAATTAATGATTTAAAATCGTAATATATGGTTATAAATTGTTTAAAAATAATAATCAAGATTATGATAATATTCTAAGTAAATATTGATAATTTAGAAATAGAAATAAATGATTTAAAAATCATTTAATGGATAAATAAATATCTAAAAAAATTTATAAGCTTCCAAAAATTATTATAAAAGGTATACAAAGTATATAAAAATATAATAAAGCTTATAAATAAAGTTTAACGGTGAAATTAGTTTATTAATTATTTGGTAAAGTCTTAAGATACTGAAATCATATCGATTTAAACCCGAACGTGAATAGTTTGTGTATTTGAGTATTATTATCAATACTAATGTGTTAGACTTATATGAATGAACATCCTAGGTGTTTATAGACGAATCGAGTAACATTGCTTAATCGATCTTCGCTCAGGCAAGTTCGCTAACCTTAATTAGTTTTGCAAGTTTACTAAACCCTAATTTATTTGTTGAACAAGATTCCTATCTTGATTTGCTTTTGATATGTTATGCCAAACCTAAACTTGATTGCCAATTATTGCAAAGTTATAGTTTTAGCTTCAACATAACTAAAGAACTGAAATGTTTATTCATATGTTACAGTTTATTGAGCATAAACTGTTGAGTCAAGCCAAATTATTTTGGTAAGACATCCTATATTGAGTTGTATATCCTAGAAGGGATAAATGTGTGTCAATAAAATTTGACACTTAGTGCAAGCTGGGAATGATTAGGATGAGATGCATACTCCTAAGATGTGGAATAGGTTGATCCCATGTCTCACATTTGAACAAGATTTCTAAGTCTTTATGACTGACAGAAATAATAAAAAGTCCAAAAATGGTTGAAATATAAAAATTCTAGACATGGTAAACAATACTCAGTTGAGAAGAGTTTTGAAATGTTATACTTCTTCAAATCATATATTGTTATAAATATAAAATTTGCTGAGCATGTCATAGCTCATTCTTTCAAATTATTCCCTTTGCAGTATTAGATGGTAACCCTGGCACATCTGGAGTGAACAATGGGAAGCATCCCTGCCTAGATTAATTTAAATTACTGTTTAGCTGAATGTAATACTTTTGTATTAAGAAATTCTTTATGAAAAATCATGTAACCGAACCATATTATATGATATATATCATCCTTTATTTCTATAACCGAGTTTCCTTTACATAAATAGATGTAATTAGAACTTTTGATTTATTTTGAGATTATTGGGACCTATACATCTGAGTGAGAGTATTGGTAATATGAACTAATCATGTTGGTGATGATACTCTAGATTCCAGATAGATAGGTACTATCGATACAATAGTGTAATCCGCATTATATAGACTATACATCTGAGTGTGGGTATTGGTAATATGGACTGTTCATGTTATTACTAGTACTCTAAATTTTGGATAGATAGATATTATTCGTAGATACACTCTATACATCTAAGTGAGGGTATTCAAACACAGTAATAGTTATTCAGGGAATTGTTATCTGTTATAGGATACTGTGAACCTTAGATTTATGGGAATTATATCTTGTAATATTTATTTATTAGTTTGATTAGAATAAGCATCAAATCGGATACCATGGGTGTATAGATATAGATGTGTTATATTAATTGATTAGTTATGAACACCAGATCGAATACTGTGGGAGTATAGATCTGGGGGCATCACGAAAAAAACATACCTGCCACAGAAATAGGAATTATTCTTAGAGGCCATACAAAATTTGCATCTTTAGGTTTAGGCAACAACCTTGTAGATGAAGGAATCGGTGCATACTTATGTGGGTTCCTGTGACTAAACCTAGAGAAGTAGCGTAGTCCAACCTTCCCTGTATGGCTGGGAACTTAAATTTGGCATTTAATTCCTTATTGATTCTTTCCTAACCCTTGTCCTGGTTAGAAACCCAAGGATATCATTTCTTGACCGGCCGACATTACCTTTGCAGAAATTCTGGGTTTCAGAGTTGGAGCCCCGATGGGTTGATAGTGAGTGTTGCTCACCTCAAGGGCTTGGAAGCTGACAGGCTTAACTTCTTCATTGAAACTGATGAGAGGTATATCACTTTAGACATAATACTCTGGTTCAACATTGATAGTGACCAAATTACTATTAATGATATATTGGACTTGTTAATGCAGAGTGGATGGGACGGTTCCTGCTATGTGGATCCAAGGTCTTCCCAACAGTAAATTTTATCCTGTAGTGATTTTGAGCACTTCAAAAGAAATGTAGAATGTATGTGGACCGATTTCCACTGGTAATTTAATCTCTCTGATAACATTTCGTCGAGATCCATCAAAGGCTTTGATGATTGTGTGGCTTCTTCACATCTGATTGAGATTGATCTTCATTCTTTCCAATATGGCATATGGGTAGATGTTTAGGGATGATCATCCATCAATTAGCACTCCTCCGACCATATATCTGGAAGACATCACTGCTATGTTTAGTGATTTGTAATGACCCGTCCCTTCGGGAGGTATGTCATCATTGGTGAAAGATATCACATTGATGTTCAAGATGTGATATACCATATGATGAAACTTTTCTACATCCATTGTCTTTGGAAAGTGGGCTTCTTCCAATATACTTAGTAAGACTTTTCGATGATCTTTAGAAGAGAAAACCAAGTCCAAAATAGATAGCTATTGCGGTGCTTCTTTCAAGCTTTGCACCACCTTGGCTTCATTATGTCCCATTTTGCGGAGGAATTCTTTGATTTTCTCCTTGGGCACTTTTCCCTTAGATCTGATGACTGGCTTCATCACTCGTTAAGGGAGATATAGCCAATTTTCCTTGGATACCACAACAGTTATGTTTGATGTTGATCCTTCAACCTCTCCATAGTTCCATGGGACTTTCTTAAGGCTGATGATAAGATATTATGGTCTGAATATAAATGTGAGCGGTGATGGTGCAGCCACCTTCAAAGGGTTTTCAACTCCTTTGATCTTTATGGGTTGAATTGTAAGATATACGACAGCCAGGTCTCCCTCAGAGGATATGACTGCTATGATTTCCTTCCATATTTGTGATCCTGGAGGAAATGTATGTCAACTCTCAAGTGATACGGTGTCATCGTCTGCCATTTACAGGTCACCGTTGTCAATTATATTTTGGATAAGATGATGAAGTGCCCAACATTCTTCAGTGTTGTGGCCACGAGAATGGGAGTGGTATTGACATACTCCAGTAGCATCAAATCTTTTTGAGCATGGGTTGACTAGAGGTAGCAGTTCAGTGATCATTCCCTCATTGATCAGCATCTGTAAAATTTCTTGCATCGGTTGGCCTATAAATAGGTGAACTCCCTTTTGTTGGCAAAGGCTCGACGGGCTTGAGCTCTTACTTTTCATGCAAGCTTTTCTTCTATGGTTTCGCTTTCTTGACTGAGTGGTGGAGTCTTTGTGATAAGAGAGAGGAGACTAGCATGTTCTCGACTGAACAATTATCGTGTGACTTGGTGTTGATGTATCACCAGTTTTGCCAGTTGATTGACCTATTCGTCAAGAGACTTTAACTCCCATTCCATCATGAACTGGAACTCTGAATAATCCCACATGTCAAAATTGTCTTTACTAGTTTCGGGAGAACCACCCATGTATTTAAGGTACTTGGAGCTCTCTCCACTGCCTCTATTAATCATGTTGACATCCTCTTCCTTATGTTGAGGGAGAGGGTTATCTTGAATTTTTGGTTGTTCGGGCTTGGTAACCAGAATCTCACCAATGTCTATTAAGTCCTAGATCTTATGCTTGAGGGCCCAACAATCCTAAGTGTCATGGCCTGGATCTCCAGAATGTTAAGCACACTTCTTTTTTGTATTGAAGCCCTTTCCATTTGGATTGGCTGGTGGAAGCAGGTGAATGATTTTTTTTTAGCTGTCAGAAATTTGAAGATATTTTCGAGTGAGTCCCCTAAGGGTGTGAACACTTTTGAGCGTCTGACTTCTCCACTCTTTGGCAATGCAGGATTTGAGGATTGCGCTTGAAAAGGGGAATAGTTTTTCCTTTGAATAGGTAAGTTTTGAATGCCTTTTTGAGTTTGTCCTTACAGTATCAAGGAGACATTCTCCTCTTTCTTCTTATGGACCCTTCAGGGGTTGTTCCCATAACTTCTAGATTGGATATGCTTAGCTACGGCTTCTAAAGCTGCGAGGTCTTGAATCTTCCCAGACATCAATCCCATTTCTACCATTTCTCTGTGCTTAATCATTTTTTAGAGGTTTTCCTATTGCAGCTAGGACCCTCTCATAAAATGGAGCTTCTTGAATATCTATGAAGGTCATCACCATCTCAGTCTCTATCATGGATGGGATTACTTGAGTAGCCAGACACCTCCATCGTTGGGCATACCCTCTAAATGACTCATTGACTTGCTTCTTGACTTTAGTAATTTGATATCGGTATGGAGCCATCTGAGTTTGAAAGTTGTATTGATTGAGAAAAGCATGGGCTAACTCATCCCAGCTATGAATCTTAGAGTTATCCAATCTGGTGTACCATGGTCTAGCTTCTCCAGTCAAAGTTTTCTGAAATAGTTGCATTCTCAGCTTTTCATTCTCGGAGTAGGATCTGACCTCTCCAATGAACACTTTGAAGTGAGTGTAAGGATCACCCAATCCATAATATTTCTCAAAATTAGGAGCGTTAAATTTCTCCGGATAAAGAACCCCAGGGAAGATACAAAGGTCTGAATAGGAAATGCTTCCGTGCGTTCAAAATCCTTTGATGAACCAAATGGTCTCTTCCATTTGTAGAACCTTCTTTCTAATATCACCGGTGTCTTGATCTTATTTAAGATGGGTGATTTTAGTGGTTTTTTGGTCTTATCAGTCTGAGACTCAAGTATTGGGACTTCTCTGTCTGGACCCTAGATTCCTCCCTATGCAGAGGATTCTGTTTGGATGGGTATTTATGGAACCTGAGCTGATTTGTTTAGTTCTTTCAGGAGAACAACCAACTCTATTTTTTGATTGCTTAATCCTTCAAACTCCTTACAAGAGACAGAAGTATGATTAGGCTAAGCACTTGTAGCCATGTCTGACTGTGGGCTTCGTACCTTTTTGGACTTTGAATGGGTAACGGGACCAATCATTTTCCTATAAAAGACAATGTAGTTTAGTCTAAAAAAATGGGGAAATGTTACATGCTATGTAAATGTGTCCATTTTTAGGAATGTTTTAAGGTTTTCATGCAAAACGGATGTCAGTCGTTTTGATGACATGATAGCATGACAGGTCTTGATATGAACAGAGAAATGCATGTTCACATACTCCTTTATATTTTCCATTACATTGAGATTGACATGGAAATGAAATTACAAGTAATTAAAATGGGAAGGTATGAAGAGACTTCCCTCCGCGTTTGGTTTATCAGAGGCTAACCTATCTTAGGCTACTCTCGCAACTTTTCAGCATGAAGGTCCCCAGATCATCGCAATTTACTCGATGGGAAGTTAATCTGATCTGTCAACTAGAGCGAATCTAGGTGGTGCCTTTCCTAAGCCTCGTCGAATTAGTCTTCCTACGAGTCCAATAATCAAACACTGACGGGTTAGCCTCCAGGTGGAGGAATCACACAGCATACATTCATATACATCGCGTCTCACCACATGGAAATGATGACATCTGCAATGCACTAATATCATAGGCAGATGTGGTGCGAAGAGCTAAAGTGCAGTAAATAAAGTATTAGTATACATCCATTTAATATAAGTACAGTATTTACACATAAGCAGATAAAAGTTTTTAAAAAACTTGAATAACAGCTTAAGCCCTCTTACTGTAGTCCTCAGTAGAGTCGCCACATGTCGACGTCGGGATTTTTATTTGTCCCTTTCTATTATTATCTTTTGGTGTTCCCATTTTAGGTGAGATTTGTTTGAAAAAACAAGTTTGAAAAAGTCCAACATGTATATGTAGACGATTTGACTGTTAGAGTCACCAGTTGGTATTTTTAAATGGTTGCCCCAACTTAACCGAGAAAAGGTTTGCACATAGACCCAATGGTTTGACAATGTGTAACTGGTCTATGAAACCGAGATTCGTTAGGGTCCGGGGGCTTGATTAAGCGGAGGGAAGGTGTTAGGCACCCCTCGACTTTCGTGATAACACGGTTAACACCATTTTTTATTAAACTTTTATCTGTGTATGTGTGTGTGTGTAGGGCCTATGTGCAGTTGTTTGGAAGTAGTGCTATGTCTCATTTGCACCTATATACAAAGGGTTTGACTTTTGTATAGAAGTTCCATTTTGCCAAGATATAGCAGTGAAGTTTTGTAAAATAAGATTTTCAAACCCTTATGCTTAATAGTAATTGATGCCTTTGATACTTCCATTTTATTATGTGTTCGACTTGATTGCTTTTATTTTCGAGATGTGAGGCATCTTCGAGAAAATAAGATACATAGTAGTGCCGAACTCCATTTGGGCATGAGTGTTATCTAAAGATATTCAAACATCATAAATAATTTACAAGCTGGCTACAGCTGCAAAATGTCCATCATGGGAACTGAATCTAGATTCAGCAGCTGAATCTGTGACCACATGATTCCTAGGCTCACATGAAAAAACATTATGTACAAAAGCTAGAAAAAGAATTAGATTTGAGTAAATCTAAACCATTCTAGCTTCAATAGTTCCAGTTTAGTCACTGTGAATAGATTAAAGTTAGAAGTAGCCAGATTGAGGGAAATATAGCTTGTAGGCTGAAAGATTAAATATTTATATTATGAAAGCGGTTAAAGCAGATATTTACATAAAAGCGGTAAATATATATATATATATAAGCAATAAAAAGTCATGGATCGACGAACGGGACATACCCACATAACGCGACTCTCAACATTAGCAGATATATATGTATAGAAGTAGTAGAAAGCATAAAAATCTAAAATATCTTACAGTGTGTAAGACCCCGACTTTTATGAAATAAAAGTCTAATTTAATTTATGATTATTATTCTAAAACTGTAAAATGTTAAATTGATAAATGGTCAAATAAACAATTAATCAGATAAATAAGCAAATAAAGAGGAAAGAAAATAATTTTTTAGAGGAGTAGCCCATGTGGGCGGCTAAAATGTGGGAGAGGGAATTGAGGTGGGGGAACATGTGGGGGGGGTAAAGAAAGTAAGAAAAAGAGGAAAGGAAGGAGAAAAGAGGGGGAGACAAAAAGAAAGAAAACAAAATAAAAGGGAGAAAAATAAAATGAAGTACTACCACCCATTTCCACTCACTCATTCGGGAAGAAATCATAAAATTAGAGAGAGAGAGAGGGAAGAGAACAGAGGGAGAGAATATGTAGGTAAAGAAGAAGAAAAGAAAGAAGAAATAAAGAAAAAATTAAGAAAAGATATGACTTATTCTTAGATTTATGTTTTTATGGATTTTATGTAAAGAATACATATTTATGTATGTATTAGATGATTTAAACTTGCATAAATATGAATCAAATGAGAGCAATCTAGAAATCAAAAGAAGAATGAAAAATATGAATTTTTAGAAAAATTAGTTTACTACTTAATTTTATAAAATCCATAATATTTTGTGTATAATGAGTTAGGAGATGAGCCATATATCAAAAGAAAGCCCTGGAAGTAAGATAAACGCATAAATTAGTATCACCCAAAAATTTAATGTGGATTTTTCATGGTTTCTATTTGAAGGAAATTGGTCCAAAGGACTTATAATCCTAAAAATCAGTGTTCTTAAGCCTTATTGTGTGAGGTATAATTTTTAATTCGACTGTTGGATCGTTGTAATTTTTGTATATGTTATACATATATAAGTTGAGTATATGTCCACAAATTTTGAACCGTTAAAGATTAACGTATGATTTGTTATGAATTTTAAGAGGTGACTTATTCATAATTTTTGTAGCAGAATTTTCGGTAAGCCTGTTTCACTATGTTAGATGCGAAATTTGGAAATAATTTTTTCTACAAAGTTATAGAGAATTAAATTTTACTTGGGCAGATAATAAGATCTGTATTTTTGTAACGCCCCAAAAAATTGAACCTTTTGTAAATACTTTTAATAATGAATAAAATAATATTATTTATTATTATTATTATTATGTATTCATAAGATGAATGTCGTTCTATAACCTAGAAACCCCAAAACGTCATAGTATTTAAACTATGTGGGAGAATTAAAGTGTTTGAATTTCTAAAATGAAAATAAAAGTTTTTTGAGAAATTTTCCAAAAAAATACTATTCATCAATTTTTGCTCGGGAATTATTTTTGAACTTCCGAGAAATACGTAATGTTATAATATGAAGGTGAGATTGATTATGTAATAATAATCTAAGTATGGAAAACGTAATATTTCGCATGCGGGCTTAATTTGGGAACGTTAGGTTTATTAAGCGTTAAGGAAAGAAAGTTGTAATTGTATGATGTGTACGCATTGTACGAGGTAATGAACGTAAGTATAATACTACGTATTGTACTAATATGTATGAAGAATGAAATAACGTATAATACAAATTAATATATGAGCTAGCATACGAGGATTATACGTGGTGTATATATGTTAAGTTGGTTAATAAGAGGTAATGGACGTATAGGATTATTAGCCTAATGGAACGAGTCCAATAGAATGTGGCAATCAAGCGTAAGTGTTTGTTAAGTTATGAGTCCAAATTATGGTAGTACAAGCCCAATAAGAAATTTACTAGATTTAATTAGCAAGCCCAATGACTAAGCCATGATCCATGGAGCAATCCAAGTGTAAATGGGTAGACTTGATGGGCAAGAACTTTGTGTGGTGATCAAGTGTTGTGCTAGCCAAAGTAAAGTGATCAATAGTAAGGAGGTGGAGTTAAGGAGGTTAGTTAAGGAGGTGGGATATCTTAATGACCATTCTACCCTAACTTAGCCAAGCCTATAAATACCAAGCTTCACAATTCATTTGTTGTTTGATAAATTTCATCCAACTCCTCTCAAGATTAAGTAACTTATTGGTTAGAGAGAATAAGCATATAAGTCTAGAATAAGTCAATCATCCTTTGATAAATCTTCAAGGAAGAAAAGCACAAGTGCTTCTAGGGTAAGACTCATACTTTTTATCTTTATCTCTTCTATGATAGGATTGATAGAGAAGGGGGATTGTTTGTTAAGAACATGCAATAAGTTATTAATGAATGAACTTAAGTCGAATAAGTTGAATAAGCAACTTGAACTCTAATAAGTTGATATAATCATGAAGAACTTATGATAAATTTGTCATATGATGTTAGTATGTTGAATATAGTATGAGAACATTGATTGAGGGAATTATGTCCATGGTAAGTGATAAGTAGGTTTTATACCTACTTATCTGGTATCAATTACTTGAATTAGTTGCTTAAACTCATGTTTCTTAGTTACTTTTCATGCATTTTGTGTTCATGTTGTAGATTATATGTTTGGGAGCGGTGTGAGTGACTATTGGTAAGGAAAAGCAAGGAAATCGCAAAGAATTGGTAGGAAAATGCAAAGAAAAGCAATCCGGACATCGTTTGGGATTTTATATTCATTTCATGTTATTGGCTTGGAACTTGGACCATATTGTGGGATTCTTTCTTGGATTTCTGGAACATCTTGAATCATTCCAATCAGAGTTCGGATGCAAGAGTTATGACATTTATACCAACGGACGTTGAATTTCGATGTTTTGGGTGGTCATTTGCATAGCAGTCACATCCAGTCCAATTTTGACCTTCATCCGTTCGTTATTTCTCAAACCTCAAAGAATGAAAGTTGTAGAGCTCTTCGATATCTTCGATTTGATAGGTAGAAAGCCCCATAACTCCTCCCAGATCAAACGTTATGGCCATTTTACCAGAGGACACTGCAGCAAAAAAAATAATTAGTAGCTTGCACCCAAGACGGGGCTTGCTCTTTTATGCCTTATACCCAAGCCGGGGCTTGGGGTCCAGAGTGTAAAATCAGTAGCATAGCAAGACGGGGCTTTCTATTTACAAGGAAAATAGCAAGCCGGGGCTTGGGTATGCGCGGAAAGAGGAGATTTTGTCCGAATTTGAGTCCGATAAGGATTGTTTTGAGCTGTTTGATTCAATGACTTCCATGAGAACTTAGACCTATAAAGAGGTTTATAAAAGGAGGAGATTTACAAGGATTAGAGGGAGTTTTTGGAAGAATTCCATTAGATTAGATTAGAGTAAATTAGATCAAAACCTAGTTCTAATGAGTTTTGGAGATTGAAGCAACTTGGAGACCATTGAAGATTCAAAGTAGGAGCAAGGAGAGAGCATCAAATCTACAGACAATAGATTATATCTTCTCATCTTCTTCTATCTTTGTATTTTAATGATTATTCAATTGTGGATTCTTAGTTTTAATTCAATGAACTAATTCTTTGTTTGAGATTACAATGGATCTTATTGTGTAGTTTATTTTAATATGCTTCGTTATCAATTATTATGTTCTATTGTGAGGATTGTCTATTGTGATTTGGACTTAATTGTTTAATTGATTGGCCATCAATTACCGTGATAATCTATATGAACTCGAGAGATGAAGTATAGATTTAGATCTGATCATGATAGCATGTGTTCAGGATTTTGTTAGTAGCTTAAACTTAATGAGCGTTAAGGTAGAGATATGCTTGACACCACGTGTAATCGGATAGAGAACTTATTCTTCAATCTTCTTCAATTGTAATTCACATAGAGATATAGTGGGTTAGTTGATTAAGGTGTTTAACGGATTTCTATCTTAATTGTGGATTGACGTTAATACGGTATTAGTGCATCGAGATGTGATTAATACTACTTTAGTGTTCTTGATTAACAATTCGGGATAGTGAAGTTGTGATCTTAAATTTCCATAGTCTTAATTTAATTAGTGGAATTGAATAGTAGTTTCATTTATATAATTTGAATTTATTCGTTTAAATAAGATTGAGTTGGTTACGGGTTAGTACTTAGTGATTTTTATTAAATAATTCTCTGTGGGAACGATACTCAACTTATCACTTTATTACTTGTTGACCACCTATACTTGCGTGTTGTGCGTAACTAGATTTTACCCAACAGTAAGTCATAAGCATGAGAATTAGTAGTTCATAAGTTAAATAAGTCATTAACTTATGAGAATAAGTCAAAACCTACTTTGACTATAAGTTGGTGTAATAAGTAACTTGTGATGTTCATATGTTGGTTAAAATCCATTTAGAATCATTAGGAATGAAGTTTTACCGGAATTCACACGATTGGACAATAATCGTCGAATTCGTGAAATTCTCAGAATGGAAGTCGTATTTTGTGTTTGAAGTTGGAAACGTTGGTTTTCGATGGAGACAAGTCATATTTGGCATTATAGAGTTGCGGACTCAAAAATGACCGAATTCCGACTTAGAACGAAGAAACGAGCGTTGAACATTCACAAATGTTTATCGTTTTTGTTAAAAATAAACTAATTGGTGAAATTTTAGCAAACAAAGTCAAATATATAAAATTCTTCCATGAATGCATAGAGTACGTAATTTGTGAATTGTAGGCTTTTGAACGAGCCAATTCGGACTTATAACGAAGAAGTTATGCGTCCGGGAAGTTCACAAAATTTAAAATCTGCAAAAATTATTTGAGGCTCAGAGTCCGTGCCATGGCGACTCATCGCTTTAAAGCTCAGCGCCAGTAGCGCGAGGCTAGAACCGAAAGCATATCGCTAACTCATACTGCATGACATGAGATCTGAGAGTTAAGTGTGGCGTCGCGGCGCCAGTCCCAGAGTTTTGACAGACAATAATATTTACAAGTATAGAATGAAAGATAATTCAATAGTAATGAACTAAGGTGTTAATATAACATTGTTAAGGCATTGGTAGACACTTAATGTTTGATGAATAAAGGTTAATAATCAATTGAATCTAAACGTAATTTGAATGACGTAATGAAAAGCCAGAAACCATAATAACAAATCTAAGTCAGGATTTAGATTGAGATGAAGGGTAAGATATAATAATATACCTACTTGATTATATAAGACCTAATGTGGTACGTTATATGATCATGTATTGTAGAGACTTAGTGACTTAAAGAGTACGTGTGATAATCAGTAAGCAAATGCTGAAGGCAAGTATTATAACCCTTGTTCCAGTTTAGTCTGGACAAGCCTTGTAATTCATGTATTCTTTCACATGAAGTTTTAACGATGAAGTCTAAAGCCAATTCTTTCGGCTAGACTTATATTATGATTTTGTCAAGCATGATTAATGTTTACCAAGTTATATTGGTATGGTTTTCAATCGAAGACCAAGTATGCTAAAATGTTTTTGTCATTTAACGACAGGCACTTGAGGTTGCCACAACTTAAACGTATACACGTTTAATGAATATAGTGTTCATCAACATAGATTACTATGGGCTGATCACCCAGAAGTGCTCGTAAGCTATGTCGGACTTACGGACTTAGTGTCGGGTTGTCTTTTTCAAAAGAAATTATCAAGTGCTCATAGTCTTGAGCCTTTGTTGATATTCTACTGAATATTGTAGTTGGAAAACATTTTGAATGAAAACAGGTGATATTTTGAATTATCGATAGTACTTTGTAACTATTGTTCAGTTACTGAAGATATATGAGTTCTATGTTTCAAGCATGTTGTTTATTAGAATTGTAGTACTTGCTGAGCTAGTCATGCTCACTCTTGCTTGAACCATATGAACACAGCCAAGATCGAGCGGACCAAAGGCTCAGACAAGGATAAGGGCAAGGCGAAGACGAACCCATAGATTACTTATGTAATAGTATAGGTGAACGATTGTAATATATTTGATATTATGACAAGAACAAACGAATGGGTTACAAAGAACCTGGGAAATGTAATATTATTTTGAATATATAGAAGATATATTAGTTCTTTTGAGACTTTTCAATTGAATGAATGTATGAATGGTAGTACCGTGTAGCACCATCTGTCGGGTTGGAAGATACCCGAATTTGGGGGTGTCACAGGTTGGTATCAAAGCATTAGGTTATAAAACTTAAGGAGGGATTAAAAACTTTAAGTCATAACCTTAGGAGAAGTCAAAGAAGTACAAGAAGAAAATAACCTTATAAAAATGCATTATGAATATGTTATATGTTTTTATTATTCTACTGACGTGTACTAATCAACTTAATTGTTTTGTGTTGATGTCAGGAGTAAACAGAATGTATGTAGATGGTCAAGCCATTAGTGAAGAGTCGGTGAACCAAGTAGAGGTTATACCGAACCCTATAGCGGCAAAGCCTGAAGTTGTGGTTATTGAGTTTGGAGACTCAGATGATGCTGACTACATGTCAGTATTCGACGGGATGATAGAGGAGGAAGTAGAGACAGTGTCCTTTAATCCGGTAGCTATAGCAGCATAGATAGCTCCTGGAGGGTCAATGATGTCTCTATTTACGTTAGTGTTGGATATAAATATCCATTACTATCAGGAGGTCAAGGAGCTGAAAGCAGAGCTCCAAATGGTTATAGAGGACAAGACTGATGTCGAGTCCATGTGGGAGCAAGAACATGACGAGAGGATTAGGGCTAAGGACAAAGTCCACAATTTAAAGCATGAGGTCTTTGAGCTCAAGGAGGAGCTAAAGACTAAGGTGCAGAAGATAGGGAGGATGTCCTATATCTATAGGAGTTCTCACACAGATTTCCAGCAGCAGGTAGCTGGTTATCCTGTAGAGGTGTGGCAAACACGGCATACTATTAGCCGTGATATTATTGTCGGTCTTGCCAAGGCAGATTTCGATAATGCCTTGAGGAAGATGTAGACTAGCAGTAGCTAGAGTAATATGTAAATATTTTTTTTAAGTAGTAGTGATGTAAAGCCCTTTTTGTATAATAAAGGGTAGTCTTTTGTAAATCCCAATTTTTAGAAAGCAATAGCGAGAAAGTAATGTAAGCAGCTTAGGCTGTGTATGTAACCAATGTAGTATTATACTACGAAGAATGAATATAAGTCCTTTTTATGGAAAGTAATGAGTTAGGGATGTTGGAGTTATTATTTAATATTAATGATAACTAATAAAGAAAGGAATAATAACGAAATGGGTTTATTGTATCAGCAAAATGCCGCCGAGAAGAGTGCAACGTAATCGAGATGCTAACGTGAAACAATCAGAGGGAGGTCTGGTTAACCCGATGCAGGAGTTTGTTAATTTATTAACAGCTGCCTTTAATAGAACAGGGGCTAATATCCCCGTAAATCTGGGAGTAGCACGAGCTACTACCTTTAAGGATTTCAAGAGTGTGGGTCCGCCGGAGTTCAAAGGAACTACGGACCCTATTGAAGCCCAAACGTGGGTTAAGGAGATAGAGAAGGCATTTGTGATAGCAAATGTCGACGAGGCTCAAAAAGTTACCTTTGCAACCTATATGATGAAGGGAGAGGCCAACTTTTGGTGGGAAGCCAATCAGGATAGGGTTAGGATAGCGAATCTAACGTGGGATAGGTACAAGGAGATATTCTTCGAGAACTACTTTCCCACGAGCATGCAAGGGAGGATGGAGATGCGGTTTCTCGAGTTAAAGCAAGGGGACATGTTGGTTCCCCAATACGCCGCCAAGTTTAATGAACTGGCAAGGTTCGCTCCACACCAGGTGGATACTGAGGTGAGGAAGGCGCGACGGTTTGAGCAGGGCTTGAAACCCTGGCTCTGTAACCGCATATCGGTGTTCCAAAGTACTTCTTTTGGACCCGTTTTAGAGAAGGTGATAATCGCCGAGGGTGGTAGTGAAGCTCTAAGTCAAAACCACAAGGACAAGAAGAGCAAGGTTAAAGTAGACGGGAGAGTAAAGATCGAGGGAGCCAGTGGTAGTGGCGAGGGTCAGAAGAGGAAGGTATTTAGCTCTGGGAATACCAGAGTGAAGCAAGGAGACCCGAAGAGAAGAATGGAGGCCTGCAAGACCTGTGGGAAGACTCACTTAGGAGTCTGTCTCAAGGGGAAGGTCGTCTGTTACAACTGTGGATAGGAGGGGCACACTGCACCTAACTGTCCGAGTCCGAAGAAGAACCATGGATGCTTTGTGTGTGGGTCAACCGACCACATAGCAAAGAACTGCCCGAAGAATGGAATGGACGGGAACCGGGGCACTAATAGAGGTAAGTTAGCTATTGGGGGTCCAGCGCAGCCGGGTAGGCCGATGGGTCGTACCTTTAATATGACAGTCCAAGATGCAGTTGCATCGGGGGATGTTGTCACAAGTATTATTCCGATCAATGACATAACTGCTTACGTGCTATTTGATTCGGGTGCTACTTGTTTGTTTATAGTGTGCGATTTTGCTAGATGATTAGGATTACTTCCCGAAAAGTTGCCTATACCTATAAATATTAAGGTAGTGAACGAAGAGATAATTCCTATTGAAGATATTCATAAGAGTTGTTGTGTAGACATAAGGGGTTGTAAATTATTGGTAGATTTGTTACCGATAAAGTTAGGAGAGTTCGACGTAATTCTCGGAATGGATTGGTTAGTGAACCATGGGGCAATTATAGATTGTAAAAAGAAATGTGTGAACATTAAGACGTTAGAAAACCTCAAGTAGTATTTTACGGGAATAGATCGCCAGGACGTTCGTGTTGTCTAACCATGACACAAACTAGGAAATTACTGAGAAAGGGATGTGTAGGTTATCTGTGTCATATTGTTGATACCCAAAGAATGGTAGCAACCATGGAACAAATACCTGTAGTGAGAGAATTCTCCGATAAATTTTCGAGTGAATTGTCGGGTCTTCTGTCGGATAGGGAGACCGAGTTTGTGATAGACATTGTGCCAGGAGCGGCACCAGTTTCCAGGGCACCGTGTCGTATGGCACCAGTGGAGATGAAGGAGTTGATGGTGCAGTTGCAAGAACTGTTGGACCTGAAGTACATCCAGCCGAGTGTTTTGCCGTGGGGAGCACCGTCATCGCTTTGTCAAGAAGAAGGACGGATCGTTAAGACTGTGTATCGACTATCGAGAGTTGAACAAGTTAACGATAAAGAATAAATACCCATTGCCTAGGATCGATGATCTTTTTGATCAGCTAAAAGGGGCTAAGTATTTTTCTAAAATAGATTTAAGAACGGGGTATCATCAGTTGAAGGTTAGGAAGGAGGATGTACCAAAGACAGCATTCAAGACTCGTTATGGTCATTACGAGTTTCTGGTGATGGCGTTTGGGTTAACAAATGCACCAGCTGCATTTATGGATATGATGAACAGAGTGTTCAAACAATATTTGGACAAGTTCGTCGTGGTGTTTATAGATGATATTCTAGTCTATTCTAAGACTCCAGAAGATCATGCTGAACACCTAAGATTAGTGTTGGAGACACTTAAGAAGGAGAAGTTGTATGCGAAGTTCACTAAGTGTGAATTTTGGTTAGAGAAGGTGCAGTTTTTAGGTCATGTTGTTGACCATGAGGGGATTTTAGTATATCCAGCGAGGGTGGAAGCCATGATGAATTGGGAACATCCGAAAATGCCAACTGAGGTGCAGAGTTTCCTAGGGTTAGCGGGTTATTAACGAAGATTCATCCAGGATTTTTCGAAGATAGCTACTTTGTTGACTAACTTAACAAGGAAGACGGTGAAATACGCTTAGACTGACAAGTGCGAGGAAAGTTTCCAAGAACTGAAGAAGAGGTTAAGTGAAGCGCCTGTTTTGTCATTACCTGATGATACAGGAAATTTTGTAGTTTATAGCAATGCTTCGTATAGAGGACTTGGTTGTGTGCTCATGCATCATGGCAATGTCATTACGTATGCATCTAGGCAGTTGAAGGATTATGAGAAAGTTTACCCTACTCATGATCTGGAACTGGCCGCAGTAGTTTTTGCTCTAAAGATATGGAGACATTATCTTTATAGAGAAAATGTGAGATATACACGGACCACAAGAGTAAAAAAAATATCTTCACACAGAAGGAAATGAATATGAGGCAGAGGAGATGGTTGGAGTTGATAAAGGATTACGACTGTGAAATTCTGTATCACCCTAGAAAAGCAAATGTAGTTGCCGACGCCTTAAGTAGGAAGGGTCGAGAAAAGTTGTCTTTGTTCAAACAGAGTTTATAACAAAGATGGCTAGGATGGAGTTGGAAGTGAAGCTGTCAAGTGAAGGAGGACAAATGATGTTTGTGAAGGAGATGCAATCTACCATCATAGAGAGAGTTAAAGAGGTACAACTCAAAATGGATGAGTGTAACCAGATGAGAGAGCGACTGGCCAATGAAAAAGATACTAAGTATAGTATTGATAATGAGGGATTATTGAGATTTGAAAGAAGAATTTGGGTTCTGAATGAGACGGAATTAAAGGAGCAGGTTCTACAAGAGGCTCATAGTTCAAGGTTTTCGATTCATCCTGGTAGCACTAAGATGTATCAAGATCTTCGACAGAGTTTCTGGTGGTCGAACATGAAGAGAGAAATAGCAGAGTACGTGAGCAGGTGCTTGACTTGTCAAAGAGTTAAGGCCGAACATCAACGACCAAGTGGCTTGCTACAGTCGTTAGAAATTCCGGAGTGGAAATGGGAGAATATCACAATGGATTTTTTGGTAGGACTTCCGACTACAACGAAAGGGTACTTATGATGCAATTTGGATAATAGTGGACCGATTGACGAAGTCGGCTCACTTTTTGCTAATTAGGGTCAAGTATAACTTAGACCAAATAGCTAGACTTTATATTAAGGAAATAATCTCTAGACATGGAGTACCAGTGTTGATTGTCTCAGATCGTGCCCCATGATTCACATCGCACTTTTGGAGGAGTCTACAAGAGTAGTTAGGAACGCAGTTGAATTTGAGTACGGCGTATCATTCACAAACGGATGGACAGAGCGATACAACAATTCAGACGTTAGAATATATGCTAAGATCTCGCGTTATGGATTTCAAGGGTAGTTGGGATGATAATCTACCATTAGTGGAGTTTGCGTATAACAATAGTTATCATGCAAGCATAGGTATGCCGCCTTACGAAGCTTTGTACGGGAGGAAATGCAGAACACCACTGTATTGGGATGAGGTAGGAGAACGCCGAATGTTGGGACCAGAATTGGTACAACAAAGAGCGAACATTATCAAGATGATACAAATGCGTCTCTTAGTTACTCAACACGGACAAAAGAAGTTTACGGATCCGCATAGAGAGAATAGAGAATTTGAAGTAGGATGATACGTATTCCTAAAAGTATCTCCCTGGAAAGGAAAGATACGTTTTGGGAAGAAGGGAAGTTTACGGTTCATAGGACCTTTTGAGGTATTAAAACGGGTGGGTGAGGTAGCAAATATGATAGCATTACCTCCAGACCTAGAAAGAATACATAATGTATTTCACGTATCGATATTACGTCCTTATAAGCCAGATTATAAGCATGTGATAGATTATTAACCTATTCATATCGAGAAGGACTTAACGTACGAGGAAACGACGATGCAAATTGTCGATAGAAAAGAACAAGTTCTGCGGAATAAAGTCATACCTTCCGTGAAGGTGATATGGAAGAACCACGATGCAGAAGAATCAACATGGGAGTTAGAAGAAATGATGAAAAAGAATTACCCTCAATTATTTGTGTAATTTTTTTTATATAGCGAGATTGTGGGGACAGAATCCTTATAAGGGGGAGAGAATGTAACGCCCCAGAAAATCGAACCTTTTGTAAATACTTTTTATAATGAATAAAATAATAATATTTATTATTATTATTATGTATTCATAAGATGAATGTTGTTCTATAACCTAGAAACCCCGAAACGTCATAGTATTTTTAACTACGTGGGAGAATTAAAGTGTTTGAATTTCTAAAAAAATAAAAGTTTTCCAAGAAATTTTTCGAAAAACACTATTCATCGATTTCTACTCGGGAATTATTTTTGAACTTCTGAGAAATACGTAACGTTATAATATCAAGGTGAGATTGATTATGTAATAATAATCTAAGTATGAAAAATGTAATATTTCGCATGCGGACTTAATTTGGGAACGTTAGGTTTATTAAGTGTTAAGGAAAGAAAGTTGTAATTGTATGATGTGTATGCATTGTACGAGGTAATGAACATAAGTATAATACTACGTATTGTACTAATATGTATGAAGAATGAAATAACGTATATTACGATTTAATATATGAGCTAACATACGAGGATTATGAAAGTAGTATGCACACAAGCCAATCATGTTTGATGATAAAGCATATACTTTGTAACAATCTTATTCATTTATTAATAAAAAGTATTAATTTATTAAAGGCTTTTAATTATCTACATGATGCTGTTTTATAATATGTGATAAACCCATAGTTTTAAGCAATGCTTTTAGAATAATGATGATGATCATTTTAATGAGATCTAAATTCTTAGAAAGCTTAAAACTAAAATAGTTCCCAATCATTGGATTACTAAATTGGGGATTAGTGAATCCGGATAGATTGGTACATCGTTGCTTGCTCATTGGATGAGGATGATTGATCTCATGATCATTTGTGTGGAGACACTAAAAAGAAAGTATGTAGGTGCTTATTAGAGAATAAGTTCAATTGAGCGTGGCTCGCTAAGGAATACCTAATGGAGTTTTATTTGCTGTCGATAGGAATTCTGTAGTGATAGTAGTACAAGTAATCCTTGGACTTGAGATCATCATAGTATCTTATGTATGATGAGTTATACTTTGACTTATTCCTTAAGACCCTTAGGGTATATCAAAGGGTATGCTTGGGTATAATAAGTTATACATGGAGATAATGTATGATCAATAAAGAATCTACCACTTCTAATAAAGAAGAGAAATGTCTATGTGATTCGATAAATGACAACCCAGTAGTCCTTGGCGGCGCGAATGAAATTAGAAAGGAGTTTCTAATTTGCATTATTTGGAGTTGTGCATTTAAGGATCGAAATACATATAATTAAATAAAATAAGACTTGACAGTAATTCCATGTCTTATATTTAATTGGGACATTGTATGGTGGAAGGATTGAATTGTACGGTAACTATTTACTCAAAGGTTCTTTAATGATTAATGTTGAAATCTATATTATCTGAAAAGTCGTTGATCGCTAGGGAGGCTTATCCCTATTGTAGAATAAATATTATTTATTTAAATAAATTAATTATTTAATTTATTTATTTAAATAAGATTAGAATTGTTCTAATTGATTTATTCACAATAGGTTTAATATGGAGAACCTAAAGGGTCACACCATAAAAGGAAGAATAATTATTTAAGAAGTTAATGGCATAATCGTAATAATATATTAAGTATATTTAATTTAATCTATGGTGATAGAATAAATTAAATAGCTTAATATTATTATTTAATATTTTAGAAATATTAAATATAAATTAATAAGAGGAGTCTTATTAATATTATTACAATTATTATTATTTTAATTTCTAAAAGAGTTTAGGAATTAATTTAATATAAATACTCTCATTTATTCCTAATAGGATTAGGAGGAAAATTAGTTAAAGGAGTTTAATTAATTATCCCTAATAAGATTAGGAGCTTAATTAATTAAAAGAATTTAATTAATTAAATAAAACCCAATTCCTTAATTGTTAAGGTGAGTTGCCCACATCTATAAATAAGAGGAGTCTTATTATGGGTGGGTGGTTGATTTAACAACTACGTAATAATTCCAATTAGTTGGAGAGTACTCCTTTCTATAGAGATAGAAAACTAGGGTTTGAGCCAATACTCCTTCTTCTTGAATTTTCTTCTTCCTTGGTGGATCACCTCTGAGGCCAAACATTTGGGTGGCTAACGTTGATCGAAGGAAAGAACCAAACCCGGTGGATTCAAGTTGAGCGAAAAGGATTTGGAGGTGAACTTGTACACGAGGCTTCGATCTTCAAGGGTATGATTTTATTCTTTATCTTTTCGTTTAATTAATAATTGTGCATAAAGGATGATCCGGGTATATGGTTTGTAAATTTTTAAACTCTGATTTTTACACGCTTCCGCATTATTTTTGCAATTTTGATTGCGTTATGAATATTACAAACCTAACAGTGGCATCAGAGCCAAACCTTTATGCGAATTATTAATTGTTTTAATTTGATATGTATATTGATATGTGTTTAGAACAATTTAATTGGGCATAATTTTATTGTATAAAATTTATTAAAAAAAAAAAAAAAAAAAACGAAACCTTTTTTATTTTTTTTATCCGTGAATCACGCCAAAAAGAAAGCAGCTGTTTATCATATTGCAACAAGAGCTGGCACGGAAATCAAGGTTCAAATGACCATCACCACGGAAATCAAGGCGCGTATACGAATTAAAGAAAAAAAAAGAACAAGAATATATATATATATATAATATTTTTTTTTCCTAAATCTTCAAGCTCTGGTACACGAAAAAAAAAAAAAAATTGGTACGTACGGTTTAAGATTGGTTACGAAAAAAAGAACGAATATATATATATATATATATATATATATATATATATATATATTTATATATATATATATATATATATATTACGAATATATATATATATATATATATTCTTAATTATTATATAATTAAAATAAAAGTTTATTTTAATTTTAAAATAAAAGGTTTATTTTAATATTAAAATATAAAGTTTTATTTTAATTTTAAATAATTTTATAATTAAAATAAAAGGTTTATTTTAATCTTAAAATAAAAGGTTTATTTTAATATTAAAATAAAAGATTTATTTTAATTTTAAAATTAAAATTTCATGCTAACTAATTAGAGTTGGAATTGGATTCCATGATAACTAATTGGAGTTGAAATTGTATTCCATCTTTCCTTAAATAAAGGAGTTTGTTTAGATATGAAATAAGATTTCATATTATTCAAAATAAAAGAGTTTATTTGTGAATAGGAAAGAGAATCCATGTTTCCTTAAATAAAGGAGTTTATTTAAATATGAAATAAGATTTCATATTATTCAAAATAAAGGAGTTTATTTGTGAATAGGAAAGAAAATCCGTGTTTCCTTAAATAAAGGAGTTTATTTAAATATGAAATAAGATTTCATATTATTCAAAATAAAGGAGTTTATTTGTGAATAGGAAAGAATATCCGTGTTTCCTTTAATAAAAGTTTTTTTTTACATGGAATTGGATTCCATAATTAATTAAAATAAAAGAGTTTATTTTAATTAAAGATTTTTTTATTACATGGAATTGGATTCCATAATTAATTAAAATAAAGGAGTTTATTTTGATTAAAGATTTTGATTAAAATAAAATAGTTTATTTTATTCAAAATTGGATAAATTAAAATAAAATAGTTTTATTTTGATTTAAATTTGGATTAAAATAAAGGAGTTTATTTTGATTCAAAATTAGATTTTATACTAACTAAATTTGCCCATTAAATGATATCAATATATATATATTAAATGTTTATTATTCATAAGATGAATGTTATTTATTGATGCATATGATGATGTGTATGATAATAAATGGGATTGATTATGGACTATTGACCAATGTGATTGGATTTTATTTTAGTTGGATGCATGAATGTATGGGTTTTATTAAATGGGGTCTGCGTACCTCGTCTTCTCTAATTTTTCTTAATGTAAATTCTATTCCCTCCTATGTACTTCCCTTGATCACGATCAAGGTTTCTATTTATTTTAAATAGTTTTGTAATAGGAATAGTTAGAATTAATTTTGAAGAATTAGAGATTCAGGAACAAGGAGCGCTTGAAGACCCGTTTGTAATGGAGCCCGAGTTTAAATGTAATAGTTATATTTAAATATTATTTCTTGCACCCCTAGGGTTTGACCTTTTGGTTCACTTGGTGGCTCTAGTGAACCAAACTAGAATAAAAGTCCATAATCAATCCGGGTAGAATATAGTATTCTATATGTAAATGCGTTATACTATATATATATATATTATGCAAACATGCTTCGCATGTTCATTAATATAACGCGTATTTTATATATATATGTGCATGCTGCTAAAACAAGATGAGACAAATTAATAACAAACCCCTCAATTTTTTATATTAAGTCCTAAGCGTTCAAAGATATTTGGAATATTGAGCGTAAGCCTTCAAGCATGATAAAATTAATAGAGTATTAAATATTTAATATGAGTTTGTTGTGTCACCACAAGGCAAGTATTAAGTATTTAAGATGTTAATTTATCACATTTGATGCTTATAAAGAAAATTGAACAATATTGTTTTGTTGTGTCACCACAAGGATGATATTTTTCTTTTTTGAATATATGGAGTACTAGGTCGGACTTAACTTGGATAATTTTGATTCAGATGTGCCACCACTTGATCAAAATAATCTAAGAGGCAAAAGAAAAGGAGTTGCATAGTTGATGTAATTGACAAAAGTTGTCTACCTATTTATTTATATATAGTTTGTTGTGTCACCACAAGGCTATATACATTTGAAATGGGATCCTTATTCTCACTAGCAAATCTTTAATTAGATTTTGTCGAACTATATAAGTGAGGTAATATAGTTTGAAGAAAATAGTGGAGATACCAATTTAAAACAAGACCTAATTTATTTTGGTAATTAATAAAAGAATGTATGTTAAAATGTTGTTAATTACAAATTCATTTACGAAATTTTACAATGTCTAAAATTTCTATCAACGCAAAGCATATAGATGCTAATTAACCTGGGAATCAAATTAAACGGATTGGTTAAGGAATTGAAAAAGTTCTCATGGTGAAAAGCTATCTTATGTCCTTAATACGCTTATCCTGCAATGGTTGCGGATAATGCCTCGAGGAAGAGATTGCTACTTTTAGAAAGTGGCAAAATGATGCACAGTTGGCTCGATGCATCATGCTCGCATCCATGAGTAACGAGCTTGACGTCGGCGATGAAACTATGGATGCTCCTACTATATTCCTGCACATCAAGTAGTTGATGGTGAGGAAAGTAGGACTGATAGATATCAGATATCTAAGGAGCTCTTCCGATCTAGAATGGCCAATGGCACTATAGTACAGACAAAAGGTTCTTAACATAATCAATTTGATTGATCAATTAGGACAACGGGTTTTGTCATGGATGGAGAGTTGAGCCATGATTTGATCTTGCACTCACTCCCGGACTCCTTTCACAATTGTTGTGAATTTTTCATATAAACAAGCTAGATATCAGCTTCGCTGATTTGCTTAACATGTTGAAAAATGTTGAGAGTCACTTTCCAACCAAGAAAGACCATGTCTTATTGGTAGGGGCCAAAGGATCTTCTGAAAAGAAGAACGATTCAAAGAAGGTAAATAGAAAGGCAAAAGAAAGGATAATAAGAACAAAAGCGATCTGAATAGCAAAGGTTTGCTTCCACTTCAATAAGCACGGACACTTTGAAAGAAAGCTGCGAGAAGCATCTTGCGAGAGGCTAACCAAAGAAGCTTAGTGAAGTTTGGTTTATAATCTGAGCTTTTGTTCATGATTGAAATAAATTTTTCTTTAAGTCAAGGTTCTACTTGGGTATTGGATACAGACTTTGGTTATCATAAATATAGATTTATGAAGGACCAAGCGAAGTAGAAAGTTAAACAAAGATAAGTAATCCTATGTGTGGAAAATGAAGCAAAGGTTCTTTGCATTAGCTATAGAAACTTATAGTTTAGCACTTTACTGGGCAAATCTATTAAGTCAATAAGTTGTTATTGTATTCCAGGTTCTTGTTAAAAATATTATTTCCATTTTATTGTTGGACAATGAAAACTTTGGTATTATAATTAAGAACAATTGTTGTTCTATTTATAATAATAATGTTTTGTATAGAACTGGAATATTACTTAATAAATTTTATATACTTGACTTACATGAAAATAATTTTGCATATTGAACAAATTAGTATAAGAAAAGGAGATGATCATTCAAAGAGTTGAATGTGTGTATTTGATAAAATACAAGTGTGAATTATTTGAAAGGTTCAAAGAATTCAGAAGTGAAACAAATTGGCAAAGTATTAAGATTCTTTGATTAGATCAAGGGATAAATACTTGTGCAATAAGTTTCTAGATCATCTCAAATAGTTTTCTCATAATGGACACATCCTGATATGCAATAATTGATTGATGTATCTAAATGAAAAATCGTACCTTGTTGGACATGGTGCGGTCCATAATGATTTTACCGACATTCCAGTATCCCTCTAGGGTCATGTCCTAGAAATGGCTACATATCTACGAAATGGTAACCTCTAAATCCAGCCCCAAAACTCCATAAAAGTTATGGACAGGGAGGATTCCTAATCTTAAGTATGTTAAGATAAGGGGTTGTCCAACTTATGTGAAAATGTTTCAAAGGATAAGCTTGGGACAAGATTTGACAAGTGTCGATTTGTGGGACATCCTAAAGTAAGTTTAGGGTAAATGTTCTATAATCCTATTTACAAAAGGTGTTTGTTACGAAACACGCTTCCTTCTAAGATAAAGGTGTTTATCATTGAACGGGCTAGTGGGAGGATAATAGATCTTGAAGAGTTCAAGAACCACAAAATACTATAAGTCAAATAAGAGGAACTCAGATAGACCTATTATACCACAACCTGAATCGTAAATGCGGAATAATCTCGAAAATACACAGGAGGTATGGATTCATCATAGATGATGATGATGAGGTACACATCATAGAAGATGTTGATCCATTTACATACGATGAGGTAAGTGTTGTAGACACTCGAGAAATGGATTGAAGCAAGTTTCTCAAATATGGAACATTCGTTTTGATGAGGCAATCAAAAGAGTTTGATTTTATCAAAAATAAGAATGAACCTAGTGTGTACAAAAGGGTCAGTGGGAGCATCGTGACATTCCTAGTACTATATGTTGATATACTACGGATAAGGAATGACATATTAATGCTACAATCAGTAAAGATAAAGTTGTCTAAACATTCCTCCATGAATAATTTGGGAAGAGTATCTTAATTGGGGATATAAATCTATATAGATAGATTTAAGAGGATGCTCGACTTAACCCAAGGAACGTAAATTCATTTGATGCTAAAGTCGTTTAGCATGGCAAACTCCAAGAGATGTCTCATGTCGATGAGCTATGGAGTGTATCTCTCTTAATAGTCCCCACAGACTCCTGAAAAGAGAGGTCGCATGAATGACAATCATGTATGCAATGAAATATACGAGACCTGATGTTGATCGGTCATATTCTGGAGAAGTTCACTATGAGTCAGTGAAAAACATCTTAAAGTTCTTAACTGGCACTAAGGATGTGAGCATACATGGTGGGTGCGAATTAAAACTAGAGGCTTTACTGCACTCAAGTTTTTCGAATGAGACCAAGACGACCGAAAATCCACTTTAAGGTAAAGCGTTATCTTGAACAGTGGTGCAGTGAATTAGAAAGGTTCCAAACAACAAAGAGTTGCTGGTTTAGTGATAAAGACAAAGTACATAGCTATAAATGAAGCTACAAGTTGATTGTTTGGATTAAAAGTTCATTACAGAACTAGGAATATTTCCTAAGTCTCATCTTGGATCTAAACATGTGTTGTGGCACTTTCATTTGATTATTACAATCATTGACAAATGGGAAATCACTATAGAGATAGTGAACTCTCAAAAACAACATTACATATCCATTAACTAAAGCTTATCCAACAGCAGGATAATCGTCACTTAGAGAAGATGAGTATGAGATACCATGACGATTGGCTTTAGTGCAAGTGGGAGATTGAAAGTAGTATGCACACAAGCCAATCATGTTTGATGATAAAGCATATACTTTGTAACAATCTTATTCATTTATTAATAAAAAGTATTAGTTTATTAAAGGCTTTTAATTATCTACATGATCTTTGTTTTATAATATGTGATAAACCCATAGTTTTAAGCAATGCTTTTAGAATAATGATGATGATCATTTTAATGAGATCTAAATTCTTAGAAAGCTTAAAACTAAAATAGTTCCCAATCATTGGATTACTAAATTGGGGATTAGTGAATCCGGATAGATTGGTACATACGTTGCTTGCTCATTGGATGAGGATGATTGATCTCATGATCATTTGTGTGGAGACACTAAAGCAAGTATGTAGGTGCTTATTAGAGAATAAGTTCACCTTGAGCGTGGCTCGCTAAGGAATACCTAATGGAGTTTTATTTGCTGTCAATAGGAATTTCTGTAGTGATAGTTAGAAGACCAAAATTTTTAAATAAAAGGAATTTCCTTTATTTTGAAATAGTAAGGGTTGATTTGATTAATGTGGATAGTTAAGGGTTAAATACGCAAATATTTCAAAATAAGCAAGTGGTTATAAAATATTCATTGTTGTCGGGGAATATTCGTTTGGTCGTGGAATATTAAATGCATGTCAGGGAATATTAAATGCACGACGTATGCAGCCATGTGTGGGCCCCATAACGGAAAGCGATTGGATGAAGAAAACGACAAATATAAGTTGTTTTAAATAACGGCGTAGTTATTGCACCAAGATTATCTTGTTGGAATACCCGTGGTTAAAACACACTAATACGCGTTGTTGAACAAGAACACCAGATTGCACCAATTATTGATTCTTACGTAAGAAGGCACTACTCAATAATGGTTATAGTAATTCTTGCTTGATTTTTATTGAGTTAATAATTCTTTGCGTTGATATTTTATATTCTTTGTTGTTTCAATAATTGTCATTACACAATATCTTTCATTATCGAAGCAATAATTCATATTATCTGAATAATATTATTAGATAACATTATTGGCAATGTCTAGAAAGTTCTGTCTAAGGAGAGGTTTGAGTCATCTAATTGCGGCATGATGAAGAAATTCTTATTGAAAGCCCCTCTTCCTGAGGAGCGCTGGTTGTCAATATTGTGATTCGTAATATTATTTGTGAATAATTAATTATTGATTTATATGATGAGGAAAATATTGATTTTATGTGGATATAGATGGAGAAAATTTTTAAATGACAATTGTTGAAAATTAATATTTTATCTTTTTCGATAAAATAATTCATTTAAATATATTATTTTAATAATATATTAACTATGATATTTTTTACAATGAATGTGGGATATATGAGTATATGAGGAGGAAGAGTATTTTGTGGCATTAAATGTTTAACACATGTTTTGTGTGTTGGTGGACACAATTATTGAATAGAAATTTGATTATAGCTTTGTAAAATCGTCCGTTTGTGGATTTCGGTCAATTTTTGTTTGGAATTTGGAAAAACTTTCTTCTGCAAAGTTGTAGAGAATTGAATTTCCTATAAAAACTCATGAGATTCGAATTTTCTAATGAAAGGGCTATTTATTATGAATTATTGAAGTTCAAGCTCAAAATAATTGATTTTTGGGAGTTTAAATTATTTTTGTTAAGAAAAACGTTTTTGTATTTTTTTGGACATCATTAACATGTGTGGCTGGTGTTTTGACCAAAAGGTGGGCTAAGGAAAATTTGTATAATTATATTAATATTATATTAAATTTTACGCTTTGGTGTTCTAAGCATTTTCCTATAAATAGGGTGCTTAGGTTAGAATTGAAAATCACACCGTAAACCCAAGTTTTCTCTATTTCTCTCTCGATTTTTGAGCGTATTCTTGTGAGTATTTTGAGTATACTTTGAGTATTGCTAGATTGTTGCAAGTTCCTTCAAAGACTATACCCTATTATTCTAGCTAGAAATCTTGATCTTTCGAGGTAAGGATATTATTTTTTTGTAATGATATTATTTCTTCAATATCATTATCTTTGAAATGTTGATCTGAAGTTTTTATCAAATTTGGAACTTTTTTCATGTATGGGGTTACTATTCATGGGTTACTATTCATGAGTTACTATTCACGAGTTACTATTCATGAGTTACTTATTCACGAGTTACTATTCACGAGTACTATTCAGCGAAGCGTGAAGATGTTTTTGTGGAATTTCTATCTTTTGGTGTCTGAGTTACTATTCACGTATACGGCACTATTCACGATATCTGACACTATTCACGTGATACTGGTACTATTCATAGAAAAATAAAATTTCTTCTTTTAGTCCAAAACATCTATTCCGGATACTAACTCGATTGTATCCATGTTTTGATCATTCTTGAATTTTACACCACTATGATTATTTTTGAGGTATTTTTGAGCGTGGATAAAACCAAGTACGAATCCTTAATCCTTAATCCTTGTCATTTTGTTTCACTTTGGATTCGCTTTCTTTAAAATATTTTCATCATCCTCGCCTTAAATGATGATATTATTGAATATCTTTGCCTGTAGTAGCAAAGATGAATGATTTCTGAAGAATATCTTTGGCTTTGAGTGCAAAGATGAGCAGTGTTGAGATGAACATGACCGATTGATTAATATCTTTGGCACATGGTGCAAAAGATGAGCAGTGTTTAAATGAACATGACCAATCGATGAATATCTTTGGCTGTAGTGCAAAGATGAATATTTGATTCGGATGTATATTGATTGATGTTACGAGGATAAAATATTGATGATGGATCATTAAATTCATAGATTATAGTAGATTTCATTCTCTACGTAACTCTTCTATGAATTATTATTTCACGCTATGAATATTGATCTGAAACTTGTTGTCTATTGTATTCTATCGATTTTTCCTGTTGAAGACTAACGATAATTTGTTGTATATTATCTTAGTCATAATATTCTTTATTGGGCTAGTTGAGCTCACCCTTTTCCTTGTTGTTCCATTTTTCTTCTCAGGAGGCGAGAATGTAGCGAGTACTAGTCGGGGTATGGAATGAAGGTTCTAGAGAGAGTTGTTTAGTAGTCCTCACCATTTTTGTAAAATAATGAATCAATAATGTGATGAGGATTTATTTGAGTATAGATATTGTCTAGAAGATAATATTTGTATTCAAACTCACAGTTTTACTGTTGTAATAATAAAGTTGTAGTTGTTTCTGTACCATGTATTTGGCGACTCAGAATGGGTGTTGTGTATACCTATTTTGGGGGCGTCACAATAGTAGTACAAGTAATCCTTGGACTTGAGATCATCATAGTATCTTATGTATGATGAGTTATACTTTGACTTATTCCTTAAGACCCTTAGGGTATATCAAAGGGTATGCTTGGGTATAATAAGTTATACATGGAGATAATGTATGATCAATAAAGAATCTACCACTTCTAATAAAAGAAGAGAAATGTCCTATGTGATTCGATAAATGACAACCCAAAGTCCTTGGCGAAGGCGTAATGAAATTAGAAAGGAGTTTCTAATTTGCATTATTTGAGTTGTGCATTTAAGGATCGAAATATATATATAATTAAATAAAATAAGACTTGACGATAATTCCATGTCTTATATTTAATTGGGACATTGTATGGTGGAAGGATTGAATTGTCAGTAACTATTTACTCAAAGGTTCTTTAATGAATAATGTTGAAATCTATATTATCCGGAAAGTCGTTGATCGCTAGGGGAGGCTTATCCCTATTGTAGAATAAATATTATTTATTTAAATAAATTAATTATTTAATTTATTTATTTAAATAAGATTAAATTGTTCTAATTGATTTATTCACAACCGGTTTAATATGGAGAACCTAAAGGGTCACACCATAAAAGGAAGAATAATTATTTAAGAAGTTAATGGCATAATCGTAATAATATGTTAAGTATATTTAATTTAATCTATGGTGATAGAATAAATTAAATAGCTTAATATTATTATTTAATATTTTAAAATATTAAATATAAATTAATAAGAGGAGTCTTATTAATATTATTACAATTATTATTATTTTAATTTCTAAAAGAGTTTAGGAATTAATTTAATATAAATACTCTCATTTATTCCTAATAGGATTAGGAGGGAAAATTAGTTAAAGGAGTTTAATTAATTATCCCTAATAAGATTAGGGAGCTTAATTAATTAAAAGAATTTAATTAATTAAATAAAACCCAATTCCTTAATTGTTAAGGTGAGTTGCCCACATCTATAAATAAGAGGAGTCTTATTATGGGTGGGTGGTTGATTTGACAACTACGTAATAATTCCAATTAGTTGGAGAGTACTCCCTTTCTATAGAGATAGAAAACTAGGGTTTGAGCCAATACTCCTTCTTCTTGAATTTTCTTCTTCCTTGGTGGATCACCTCTAGAGGCCAAACATTTGGGTGGCTAACGTTGATCAAAGGAAAGAACCAAACCCGGTGGATTCAAGTTGAGCGAAAAGGATTTGGAGGTGAACTTGTACCTGAGGAAGCTCGATCTTCAAGGGTATGATTTTATTCTTTATCTTTTCGTTTAATTAATAATTGTGCATAAAGGATGATCCGGGTATATGGTTTGTAAATTTTTAAACTCTGATTTTTACACGCTTCCGCATTATTTTTTGCAATTTTGATTGCGTTATGAATATTACAAACCTAACAGATTATACGTGGTGTATATATGTTAAGTTGGTTAATAAGAGGTAATGGACTTGTAGGATTATTAGCCTAATGGAAGGAGTCCAATGGAATGTGACAATCAAGCCCAAGTGTTTGATAAGTTATGAGTCCAAATTATGGTAGTACAAGCCCAATAAGGAATTAGCTAGATTTAATTAGCAAGCCCAATGACTAAGTCATGATCTATGGAGCAATCCAAGTGTAAATGGGTAGACTTGATGGGCAAGAACTTTGTGTGGTGATCAAGTGTTGTGCTAGCCAAGTTTACTTAGTTGTAAAGTGATGAATAGTAAGAAGGTGGAGTTAAGGAGGTTAGTTTAGGAGGTGGGATGTCTGAATGACCATTCTACCCTAACTTAGCCAAGCCTATAAATACCAAGCTTCACAATTCATTTGTTATTTGATAAATTTCATCCAACTCCTCTCAAGATTAAGTAACTTATTGGTTAGAGAGAATAAGCACATAAGTCAAGAATAAGTCAATCATCCTTTGATAAATCTTCAAGGAAGAAAAGCACGAGTGCTTCTAGGGTAAGACTCATACTTTTTATCTTTATCTCTTATATGATAAGATTGGTAGAGAAGGGGGATTGTTTGTTAACAACATGTAATAAGTTATTAATGAATGAATTTACGCCGAATACGTTGAATAAGCAACTTGAACTTTAATAAGTTGATAGAATCATGAAGAACTTATCATATGTTTGTCATATGATGTTAGTATATTGAATATAGTATGAGAACATTGATTGAGGGACTTATGTCCAGTGTAAGTTAGAAGCATGAGAATTAGTAGTTCATAAGTTAAATAAGTCATTGACTTATGAGAATAAGTCAAAACCTACTTTGACTATAAGTTGGTGTAATAAGTAACTTGTGATGCTCATATGTTGGTTAAAATCCATTTAGAATCATTAGGAATGAAGTTTTAGCAGAATTCACACGATTGGACGATAATCGTCGAATTCATGAAATTCTTGGAATGGAAGTCGTATTTTGTGTTTGAATTCGAAAACATTGGTTTTCGATGGAGAAAAGTCATATTTGGCATTATAGAGTTGCGGACTCGAAAATGACCGAATTCCGACTTAGAACGAAGAAACGAGCATTGAACGTTCACGAACGTTTATCGTTTTCGTTAAAAAATGAACTAATAGGTGAAATTTTAGCAAACAAAGTCAAATAGAGAAAATTCTTGCATGAATACATTGAGTACGTAATTTGTGAACCGTTGGCTTTTGAACGAGCCAATTCGGGCTTATAACGAAGAAGTTATGCGTCCGGGAAGTTCACAAAATTTAAAATCTGCAAAAATTATCTGAGGCCACGAGTCCATGGCGCACGACCTGACGCCTTTTAAAGCCCGCACCGCAACGCGAGGGTCGAACAAAGATATCTTTAACTTTCGCCATGCATGGCGAGATCTGAAGTTAAGTGTGGTATTAGCAATGATCCCCAGATTTTAACATACAAGAATGTTTACAAGTATAAAATGAAAGATAATTCAATAATAATGAACTAAGGTGTTAATATAACATTGTTAAGGCATTGTTGTAAAATCCCAAATTTTACGAATAAAGATTTAAATTTCACGATTTTTTTTTTGAATATTATGGTGTGGATTTAATATAATGTTATAGTTGTGGGTAATATTTGTAAATTTTGCAATGTATGCAAGTTGTTATATTATATTCGATTGGTTGGGGAATATTCTTTTTGTCGGGGAATATTCGTAAGACGGCAAAATCATTGGTGGACCCCACAACGGAATTATTGTCGGATTGAGAAAATGACAAAATATTTTTATGAAAATAACGCCGGAGGTTTTTATCATTAATACTGTTGAACTACTCGGTAGTAAAAGTACAATAATACGTGTGGTTGCATAATAGCACACGATATTGATTATTGATGCTTACGTGAGAAGTCACTCAATTTTGTTCAATTATTGCTACAGTAGTTGCTGCATAGTATCTCACGTTATTTGATTCAATTATTGTTGATTGTTATATATATATATATATATATATATATATATATATATATATATATATATATAGTTTTGTTTTATTAGTATTATTAATGTAATAAAAGCGAAAAGATTTTATATAAAACAAAATACTTTTATACGATTATTCATAAATAGAATATATTATATTTTATTATGCGTAGTGTTGCATAGTATACGCATAGTGTTTTGCATAGTAAAACCTTTTTATATAAAACAGAATACTTTTATAAAGTTATTCATTTTATTAGATTATAAATAGAATATATTATATTTTATTAAAAAGATTTTACTTTAAATCTGAACCATCCGATTAAAAGTAAATCAATTTGGACTGTTCATGAATTAGTTACTATGTAGTCCATTCTTCTATAAATAGAAGCTCATTCCTTCATTATTTCTTATGAATTCACTAAAACTCTAGAGAGAGAAACTATAGAGAGAAAGAAGAAAAGTATTCTGCTATTTCACTACTTCTATATCCAGTTTCTTCTATAAGGTAAGGGGTATTATTTCTTTCGTATTCATGAAGAGAACTTCTGCTATTCCATTTTTTTTATTCTGTTGAAATAACTTGTATACGCGGTCTACCCTATAATTGGTGAAATTCTTCTGTTATTCCATTATTTATTATTCTGTTGCAATAACTTGTACACGCGGGCTACCCTATACTTGGTAAAATTCTTCTGTTATTCCATTATTTATTATTCTGTTGGAATAACCTGTATACAAGGACTACCCTATACTTGGTGAAATTCTTACATTATTCCATTCTTTATTATTACATTTGGAATATCCTCGTCTGTGCGTTCTCTGCCGACTGATTCCGTTATTTATTATTCTGTTGGAATAACTTGTCTATGCGAAGTACCGCATGCATGGTGATTTCTGTTGTTATTACATTCTTTATTATTCTGTTGGAATATCCTGTCTGTGCGTTTTACACCGGACCTGGTTCCGTTATTTATTATTCTGTTGGAATAACCTGTCTATGCGAAGTACCGCATTCATGATGATTTCTGTTGTTATTCCATTCTTTATTATTCTGTTGGAACATCCTGTCGGTGTGAATTTTGCCTGACCTGGTTCCGTTATTTATTATTCTATTGGAATAACATGTCCATGTGACGTACCGCATGCATGGTGATTTCTGTTGTTATTCAATTTTTTATTATTCTGTTAGAATATCCTGTCGGTGCGTTTCGCTTTGACACAGTTCCGTTATTTATTATTACATTGGAATAACTTTATGTCTGTCTGATACCGCATGCATGGTGATTTCTTTTGTTATTCTATTCTTTATTATACTCAGTTGGTTAAAGTTTTGACTTCTACACTCCATGAAATTAGTGGAATATCCTTGATATTTGCGATTCATCTATTATCTTTTCATGGAAATATTCTTCTGAGCATTCTTGAATTTTACTCTACAAAGAAGTATCATGTTGACAATTTTGACGTTATTAGTTCTAGATAATTTAATTCTTGAACTTATTTTATTGAATTCTTATATCATTGTCATCATCCTCATATTTATATTTTGTTGAATGTCATCTGTGGCCTATAGTGCATAGATGGACTTGGTATGATTATGACTAGGGATTATTCGGTATAATCATGGTAGTAATGTTACAAATGATGTGGAAAAAGTCCTCATTGGCCCGTAGTGCATTGATGGGCGCTTTTTGGTATGATTATGGCTATGGATTCTCTTGACGAGGAGCAAAGATGAATTATTTTATGGCATGATCAGGACCGTTGATGAAAACACAATTATCTTTGGTCCGTAATGCATGGATAATTCATGGTCGTGATACTAAATAATATTCTTGGCCTGCAGTGCAGGGATGAATTGATAATGTGGATTATTTATTAAGCTGAGTCCCAGCGATAAAAGTGATGAAAAACTTTTTAAATCATAGAAGATAGTAGATTTTATTCTCTACTTGACTCTTCTAATGGATTGCTTATTCCGCTGTAGTTAAACTTGATGTTTGTTATATTTTATCAGTTTAACATTGTTGAAAACTAATGATAATTTATTCTGCATTATCTTAGTAATAATATTTCTTACTGGGCTAGTTGAGCTCACCCTTTCATTCACTGTTCTCTTCAGGAAATGAGAATATAGTTGGGATGAGTCGGGGAACGGAGTGACGGTCCAAATGATAGCATTAGTAGTCCTCACTATTCTGTTAAATAGTGTGACAATAAATATAATGAGGACTCCTTTGAGTGAAGATATTATCTAAATGACAATATTCTTATTAAAACTCTCAGTTTATGTTTTGTCGTATTGTTTACACGACAACTGTATTATTAAGTTGTATTTGAATTTTGTACCATGTATTTGGCCACTCAATATGGGTGATGTATACCTGTTTTGGGGGGTCACAATTGGTATCAAAGCTTAGGGATATGATCCCTGGATGAGATGTGAGACAAGAACTGGGAGGGGAGAGACGGGGAATTCCTTCGCTAGTATGACCTACCTAAGTTTATTTGGTATTTAATTGGTTGGTCTTAGTATAGGGATAATATGTGATATGTTAATTAACCCTTGTTTTATGGCAGTATTTGAAAATGACATATGAGAATGTGGAGAATAGCAATGGAGCACAGGAGACCGTTGAGTCTCCACATATCAAAAATCAGGATAATGTGCATCAGGAAGGCGATAATCCTCCTATAAACAACAACACTGACCAAATGATGAACGATGGAATGTTCAGAGGCTTTATGCAATTCATGTAACAACAGGTAAGAGAGACTCTTGTTCAAAATATAGGTGGAAATAATGGCAACCCACGGTCGGTCACCGCTAAGCAGTTCAAGGAGCTGGGACCACCGGAGTTTTTGGGAAAGCCAGAACCACTTAAGGCGGAGACATGGTTAAAGCAGATCACCAAGATATTTGATGTCTTGGGATGCTCAGAGGACAAATGGTTCCATTTGCCACATTTATGTTGCGTGAAGAGGCAGATTACTGGTGGGAATATGTAAACGTACCCAGCCTGACGCACTCAAGATGTCTTGGGAGAAGTTCCAAGAGCTGTTCAACGACAAGAACTTTCCCAAAATTATTCGTCACAGTACAAGGCTAAGTTTGCCGAGTTGTCTCGGTTTGCATCCCATTTGGTCGATAATGAGGAGCGAATGACGCGAATGTTTCTAAGAGGTTTGGAACTTGAGATACGTCAATACCTTATCTCTCATAAACTTTGTTTATATTCAGATGTTGTGAATAGAGCTCAGTTATTGGAGTGCGATAATGAGTCAGCATAACCAAAAGGCAACGACCAACAACACGATAATAATCGTACCGGTGGCAACGACCATCAGAACAATGATAACCATCGTGGGGGAAATTATCATGCCCAGAATGGTAACCACTTTGGTGGTAATCATGGCCAAGATAATAGAAGTGGAAATTTAAAGAAGAGAAGGTTCAATAATGATAGAAAGACAACAGCACCAGCACCCGTTTCAAAGGAAGGAGAACGACCGCCGGTCGTATGTTTCAAATGCGGACAGGAGGGACACATTGTCTAAACTGTACGCAACAATCCAAAGCGTGTTTTAATTACAGAAGAGAAGGTCACCTAACTCGATTTTGTCGTATGGTGAAGTCAAGTCCAGCTGGGATGGTGATGCCAAAGGATGTCCCAGACAAGCTAAAACCGGTAGTTTAAGAGAGCATTTTTTTTCGTGACGAGGAACCTGAATAAAATTATCACAGGTAAGTTAATCATAAACTCTTGCGAAGCCTATACCGTGTTAGATACCGGTTCTACTCATTCTTTCATTCCACTTAGTTGTGTTCAATGTTTGAATTTAACTCTAGAGAAGTTAAACTTTGATTTATCTGTTGAAACTCAGTTGGGAGAAACCTTCGTTACCTCCACTATTTATAAATCTTGTTTGATTCAAATCAACACTTTCACGTTACTTGTCGATCATATCTCTTTGAAAATACTTGCCTTTGATGTGATTTTAGGAATCGATTGGTTAACTTCTCATCATACTTTTAATAAGGTTGTTAGCTTTCATATTCCTAACCAACCTGTTATGCGAATTCAAGCAACCAAACCACTAAAGTCAATCATTGTCATATCAAGCCATAAGTAAAGAGTCCCGGTCCTTTCGTTGTTGACTTCCTTGTGTGGAATGCACCGAAGCTAGACTTTTTGTAGGGAACGTAGGGAATAACAATGGCATGTTGATAGGTATCAATGTGACGCGTTATCCAAGTCTTGGATGAGAGTCACAATTGTGAATGATATTTCTATTGTTAATAAATTTCTTGACGTATTTCTGAAGACTTATTGGCCTACCCTAGAGCGTGAAATCGAATTTTGTACTGACTCCAGTACAAAACCCCATTTCTAATACTCTTAAATATTTCTTCGACTAAAATGAACGTAACATGCGCCAAAGACGTTGACTTGAGCTGTTGAAGATTACAATTGTACCATTCAATACCATCGTGGGAAAAACGAACGTGGTAGCTGACGCGTTGAGTAGAAGATCGTATGCGTTTATGAGTGTGAATATACGAACCTACGTGAAGATAAGGAATATACGAGTAGAATCGACTTTAATCGATAAAGTTAAAGCCGCTCAAGCTAAATACTCAGAGCTGATGAATGTGAAAAAGAAGGTTCAAGAGGGCGTTATTCTAGAAGCAAGAATCGATGAAGAAAGGAAATCTCAACCCTCGATTTTATTGACTCGTTTTAAATCCTTGATCGAGTAGGAATGGTGGCCAATAGACTCGTTTTACCGCCAAGTATGTCGCGTGTTCATAACGTTTTTCACATATTGATGTTAAGTAAATATGTGGATTACCCGAACCACATTATTGATTTAGAACCGGACGAGATAGCGGATAATTTAACGTATGAAGATTTACCTATTAAAATCCTGGAATGTATTCAACTCTCAAAGGTTATACCTCAAGAGTTAGAATCGGACGAAGTGTCCTCATTTGTTCGGCATACCAGGTACGTATGTAAATTTCGAGGTAGAAATTTTATAAGGAGGGGATATTGTAAAATCCCAAATTTTACGAATAAAGATTTAAATTTGTCGATTTTTATTTTTGAATATTATGGTGTGGATTTAATATAATGTTATAGTTGTGGGTAATATTTATAAATTTTGCAAAGTATGCAAGTTGTTATATTATATTTGTTTGGTCGGGAAATTTTCTTTGTGTCGGGGAATATTCGTAAGACGGCACAATCATTGGTGGACCCCACAACGGAATTATTATCGGATTGAGAAAACGACAAAAATATTTTTATGAAAATAACTATGAGGTTTTTATAATTAATCTTTGTTGAACTACTCGGTAGTAAAAGTACAAGATGTCGTGTAGTTGCATAGTAGCACTGGCAGTATTGATTATTGATGCTTCGTGAGAAATCACTCGGTTTTGTTCAATTATTGCTACGATGGTTGTTGCATAGTTTCTCACGTTATTTGATTCAATTATTGTTGATTGTTATATATATAAATATATATATATATATATATATATATATTGTATAAGTTTTGTTTTATTAGTATTATTAATGTAATAAAACGAAAAGCTTTTATATAAAATGTAATACTTTTATAAAGTTATTCGTTTTATTAGATTATAAATAGAATATATTATATTTTATTAAAAGATTTTGCTTTAAATCGGACCGTCCGATTAAAAAGTAAATCAATACTGACCGTTCATGAATTATTTACTATGCGAGCTTCATTCTTCTATAAATAGAAGCTCATTCCTTCATTATTTCTTACGAATTCACTGAAACTCTAGAGAGAGAAACTATAGAGAGAAAGAAGAAAAGTATTCTACTACTTCACTACTTCTATATCCAGTTTCTTCTATAAGGTAAGGGGTATTATTTCTTTCGTATTCATGAAGAGAACTTCTGTTATTCCATTATTTATTATTCTGTTGCAATAGCTTGTATACGCGGGCTACCCTATACTTTGTGAAATTCTTCTGTTATTCCATTATTTATTATTACATTGGAATAACTTTTATATCTGCTGACTACCCTATACTTGGTGAAATTCTTCTATTATTCCATTCTTTATTATTTTGTTAGAATATCTTGTCTATACGTTCTACGCCGGACCTGGTTCCGTTATTTATTATTCGGTTGGAATAACTTTGTTTATCTGGGCACGCATGCATGGTGATTTCATTATTATTACATTCTTTATTATTCATTCAATATCCTCGTATGCGTGCGTTTTACACGGACTGTTGCGTTATGTTATTTATTATTACGTAGGAATAACTTTGTATCTGAGTAATCACGCATGCATGGTGATTTCTTTTGTTATTCCATTCTTTATTATACTCAGTTGGTTAAAGTTTTGACTTCTATACTCCATGAAATTAGTGGAATATCCTTGATATTTGCGTTTCATCTAGTATCTTTTCATGGAAATATTCTTCTGAGCATTCTTGAATTTTACTCTATAAAGAAGTATCATGTTGACAATTTGGACGTTATTAGTTCCTGGATAATTTAATTCTTGAACTTGTTTTATTGAATTCTTATATCATTGTCATCATCTTCATGTTTATAATTTGTTGAAAGTCATTTGTGGCCTGTAGTGCATAGATGGACTTGGTATGATTATGACCAGGGATTATTCGATATAATCATGACCGTAATGTTACAAAAGATGTGGAAAAAGTCCTCATTGGCCCGTAGTGCATTGATGGACGGTTTTTGGTATAATTATGGCTATGGATTCTCTTCGGCCAAGGGAGCAAAGATGAATTATTTTATGGCATGATCAAGATCGTTGATGAAAACACAATTATCTTTGGCCCGTAGTGCGTGGATAATTCGTGGTCGTGATACTACATAATATTCTTGGCCTGTACTGCAGGGTTGAATTGATAATGTGGATTATTTATTAAGCTGAGTCCCAGCGATAAAAGTGATGAAAAACTTTTTAAATCATAGAAGATAGTAGATTTTATTCTCTACTTGACTCTTCTAATGGATTACTTATTCCGTTGCAGTTAAACTTGATGTTTGTTATATTTTATCAGTTTAACATTGTTGAAAACTAATGATAATTTATTATGCATTATCTTAGTCATAATATTTCTTACTGGGCTAGTTGAGCTCACCCTTTCATTCACTGTTCTCTTCAGGAAATGAGAATATAGCTGGGATGAGTCGGGGAATGTAGTGACGGTCCAGATGATAGCATTAGTAGTTCTCACTATTCTGTTAAATAGTGTGACAATAAATGTAATGAAGACTCCTTTGAGTGTAGATATTATCTAGATGACAATATTCTTATTAAAACTCTCAGTTTATGTTTTGTCATATTGTTTACACGACAGCTGTATTATTAAGTTGTATTTGAATTTTGTACTATGTATTTGGCGACTCAAGATGGGTGATGTATACCTGTTTTGGGGGCGTCACTATTGGTATCAAAGCTTAGGGATATGATCCCTGGCTGAGATGTGAGACAAGAACTAGGAGGGGAGAGACGGGAAATTCCTTCGCTAGTATGACCTACCTAAGTTTATTTGGTATTTAATTGGTTGGTTAGAGTATAGGGATAATATGTGATATGTTAATTCACTCTTTTTTTGTGGCAGTATTTGAAAATGATATCCGAGAATGTTGAGAATAGCAATGGAGCACAGGAGACCGTTGAGTCTCCACATATCAATAATCAGGATAATGTGCATCAGGAAGGCGATAATCCTCCTATAAACAACAACACTGACCAAATGATGAACGATGGAATGTTTAGAGGCTTTATGCAATTCATGCAACAACAGGTAAGAGAGATTCATGTTCAAAATATGGGTGGAAATAATGCAACCCACGGTCGGTCACCGCTAAGTAGTTCAAGGAGCTGGGACCACCGGAGTTTTTGGAAAAGCCAGAACCACTTAAGGCAGAGACATGGTTAAAGCAGATCACCAAGATATTTGATGTCTTGGGATGCTCAGAGGAGCAAATGGTTCCATTTGCCACATTTATGTTGCGTGAAGAGGCAGATTACTGGTGGGAATCTGTAAAATGTACCCAGCCTGACGCACTCAAGATGCCTTGGTAGAAGTTCCAAGACCTGTTCAACGACATGTACTTTCCCGAAAGTATTCGTCACATGAAAGAGGTGGAGTTCATAAAGTTGGAGCAAAACAATATGACCGTGTCGCAGTACGAGGCTAAGTTTCCCGAGTTGTCTCGGTTTGCATCCCATTTGGTCGATAATGAGGAGCGAATGACGCGAATGTTTCTAAGAGGTTTGAAACCCGAGATACGTCAATACCTTATCTCTCATAAACTTTGTTTATATTCAGATATTGTGAATAGAGCTCAGTTATTGGAGCGCGATAATGAGTCAGCACAACCAAAAGGAAATGACCAACAACACGATAATAATCGTACCGATGGCAACGACCATAGGAACAATGATAACCATCGTGGGGGAAATTATCATGCCCAGAATGGTAACCACTTTGGTGGTAATCATGGCCAAGATAATAGAAGTGGAAATTTCAAGAAGAGAAGGTTCAATAATGATGGAAAGACAGCAGCACCAGCACCCGTTTCAAAGGAAGGAGAATGCATGCCGGTCGTATGTTTCAAATGCAGACAGGTGGGACACATCCGTCCAAACTGTACGCAACAATCCAAAGCGTGTTTTAATTACGGAAGAGAAGGTCACCTAACTCGATTTTGTCATATGATGAAGTCAAGTCCAGCTGGGATGGTGATGCCAAAGGATGTCCCAGACAAGCCAAAGCCGGTAGTTTCAGAGAGAGCATTTTTTTTTCGCGACGAGGAACCTGAATAAAATTATCACAAGTAAGTTAATCATAAACTCTTGCGAAGTCTATACCATGTTAGATACCAGTTCTACTCACTCTTTCATTCCACTTAGTTGTGTTCAATGTTTGAATTTAACTCTGGAGAAGTTAAACTTTGATTTATCTATTGAAACTCAGTTGGGAGAAACCTTCATTACCTCCACTATTTATAAATCTTGTTTAATTCAAATCAACACTTTCACGTTACTTGTCGATCTTATCTCTTTGAAAATACTTGCCTTTGATGTGATTTTTGGAATCGATTGGTTAATTACTCATCATGCTTTTAATAAGGTTGTTAGCTTTCATATTCCTAACCAACCTGTTATGCGAATTCAAGCAACCAAACCACTAAAGTCAATCATTGTCATATCAAGCCATAAGTAAAGAGCCCTGGTCCTTTCGTTGTTGACTTCCTTGTGTGGAATGTACCGAAGCCAGACTTTTTGTAGGGAACGTTGGGAATAACGATGGCATGTTGATAGGTATCAATGTGACGTGTTATCCAAGTCTTGGATGAGAGTCACAGTTGTGAATGATATTTTTATTGTTAATAAATTTCTTGACGTATTTCTGAAGACTTCTTGGCCTACCCCAGAGCGTGAAATTGAATTTTGTACTGATCCCAGTACAAAACCCCATTTCTAAAACTCTTAAATATTTCTTCGACTAAAACTGTAAGACCCCAACTTATTATTAATGAAATTTAATTTTCTCTATTTATTATTTTAAAATAGTAAGGGTTGATTTGATTAATGTGGATAGTTAGCGGTAAAATACGCAAATACTTCAAAATAAGTAAGTGGTTATAAAATATTCATTGTTGTCGGGGAATATTCGTTTGGTCGTGGAATATTCGATCTTTTCGGGAATATTAAGTAGGGCCGGCCAGCGACCATGTGTGGGCCCATAACTTGAAGCGATTGGATGAAGAAAACGAAAATATAAGTGGTTTAAAAATAACAGGCGTGGTTATTCTGCAGATTAATCTTGTTAAAATACCCGGTGGTTAAAACACAAGAAGATACTGCAGATTGCACCAATTATTGATTCTTACGTGAAGGCACTACTCAATAATGGTTACGATGGTATTGTTCAAAGATGTTATTGAGTTAATAATTGCTTTGCGTTGATATTTTATATTCTTTGTTGTTTCATAATTGTCATTACACAAGATTTTTCATTATCGAAGCAATAATTCATATTATCTGAATAATATTATTAGATAACATTATTGGCAATGTCTAGAAAGTTACTGTCTAAGGAGAGGTTTGGTCACCTAATTGCGGCGCCCAGATGAAGAAATTCTTATTGAAAGCCCCCTCTTTCTGAGCGCCTCGGTTGTCAATATTGTGATTACGTAATATTATTTGTGAATAATTAATTATTGATTCATATGATGAGAAAATATTGATTTTATGTGGATATAGATGGAGAAAAATTTAATGTGACAATTGTTGAAAATTGAAATTTTATCTTTTTCTGATAAAATAATTCATTTAAATATATTATTATATTTAGTAATATAATAATGGTGATATTTTTACAACGAATGTGGTATATATGAGTATACCAGGAGGAAGAGTATTTTTGTTGCAATAAATGTTTAAAACATGTTAATCATGTCGGTGGACCCCATTTATTGACTGAAATTTGATTATAACTTTGTAAAATAGCCCGTTTGTGGATTTGGTCAATTTACATTTGGAATTTGGAAAACTTTCTTACTCGCAAAGTTGTAGAGAATTGAATTTCCTATAAAAACTCGCAAGATTCAATTTTCTGATAAAAGGGCTATTTATTATGAATTATTGATGTTACGAAATTCATGAATAATTGATTTTTGGAAGTTTTAATTATTTTAAATAATAAAAACGTTTTTGATTTGTTTAGTAGACTTATTTGTTGTCAAGCATGGCTGAATTCAAATCATAGATTGTGTGCGTAGGAATTTATATATAATATATTAATATTATATTAAATTTTACCTTTAGTGTTCTAAGCAATTTCCTATAAATAGGGTGCTTAGGTTAGAATTGAAAATCACACGAGCGAGCTGAAGTTTTCTCTCTATATTATCGAGCGTATTCTTGTGAGTATTTTGAGTATAATTTGAGTATTGCTATTCGGTGCAAGTTCAAGTCATCGCCTATATCCGGTGTTTCAGCTAGAAGTACTGATCTTTCGAGGGAAGGGATATTTTTTATTTTTTTTTGTAATGATATTATTTCTTCAATATCATTATGTTGAAATGTTGATCTGAAATTTTTATCAAATTTGGAACTTTTGGTGTAGGAGTTACTATTCACGTATACGGCACTATTCACGTATACGACACTATTCACGAATACGGCACTATTCACCAAAAAATGAAATTTCTTCTTTTTGTCCAAAATATCTATTATGGATACTAGCTTTGATTGTATCCATGTTTTGATCATTCTTGAATTTTACACCACTGTGATTATTTTTGAGGTATTTTTGGATGTGGATAAAACAAAGTACGAATCCTTAATCCTTAATCCTTGTCATTTTGTTTCACTTGATTCGTTTCTTAAAAAAAAAATTATTTTTCATCATCCTCAGTCTTAAATGATGATATTATTGAATATCTTTGGCCTGTAGTGCAAAGATGAATGATTTCTGAAGAATATCTTTGGCCCGTAGTGCAAAAATGAACAGGTGTTTAGATGAACATGACCAACTGATGAATATCTTTGGCCCGTAGTGCAAAGATGAATATTTGATTCCAGATCTATGTTGATTGATGTTACAAAAAATAAAAGATAGACGATGAACTTTTAAATTCATACATAGAAGATAGTAGTTTGCATTCTCTACTTAACTCTTCTAATGAATTATTATTTCATTGCGAATATTGATTTAAAATTTGTTGTCTATTGTATTCTATTAGATTTTTCTGTTGAAGACTAACGGTAATTTGTTGTATATTATCTTAGTCATAATATTCTTCTTTCTTGGGCTAGTTGAGCTCACTCTTTTCCTTTTGTTCCATTTTTTCTTCTCGGGAGGCGAGAATATAGCGAGTACAGTGGGGTATGGAATGAAGGTTTTAGAAAGAATTGTTTAGTAGTCCTCACCATTTTTATAAAATAATGTATCAATAAATGTGATGAGGATTTATTTGAGTATAGATATTTTCTAGAAGATAATATTTGTATTCAAACTCACAGTTTTACTGTTGTAATAATAAAGTTGTAGTTGTTTATGTACCATGTATTGACAACTCAGAATAGGTGATGTATACCTATTTTGGGGGCGTCACAAAAACGAACGTAACATGTGCCAAAGATGTTAACTCGAGCTGTTGAAGATTATGATCATACCATTCAATACCATCGTGGGAAAAGCGAACGTGGTAGCTGATGCGTTGAGTAGAAGATCGTATGCGTTTATGAGTGTGAATATACGAACCTACGTGAAGATAACGAATATACGAGTAGAATCGACTTTAATCAATAAAGTTAAAGCCGCTCAAGCTAAATACTCAGAGCTGATGAATGTGAAAAAGAAGGTTCAAGAGGGCGTTATTCTAGAAGCAGGAATCGATGAAGAAAGGAAATCTCAACCCTCGATTTTATTGACTCGTTTTAAATCCTTGATCGAGTAGGAATGGTGGCCAATAGACTCGTTTTACCGCTAAGTATGTCGCGTGTTCATAACTTTTTTCACATATCGATGTTAAGTAAATATGTGGACGACCCGAACCACATTATTGATTTAGAACCGGACGAGATAGCGGATAATTTAACGTATGAAGATGTACCTATTAAAATCCTGGAATGTATTCAACACTCAAAGGTTATACCTAAAGAGTTAGAATTGGACGAAGTGTCCTCATCTATTCGGCATACCAGGTACGTATGTAAATTTCGAGGGCGAAATTTTATAAGGAGGGGAGATTGTAAAATCCCAAATTTTACGAATAAAGATTTAAATTTCTTGAAATTTTTTTTTTGAATATTATGATTTGGATTTAATATAATGTTATAGTTGTGGGTAATATTTATAAATTTTACAAAGTATGCAAGTTGTTATATTATATTTGATTGGTCGGGAAATTTTCTTTGTGTCGGGGAATATTAAGTAGATTAACCAATCGTTGAGTGGACCCATAACTTGGAATTATTGTTTGGATTGAGAAAACGACAAAAATATTTTGATGAAAATAACGACGGAGGTTTTATCGTTATCTTGTTGAACTACTCAAGAGTAAAAGTACGATGTCGTGTGGTTGCATAGTAACACAATTGTATTGATTATTGATGCTTACGTGAGAAGTCACTTTCGGGTTTTGTTCAATTATTACTTTCTGATGAGTTATTGCATAGTATCTCATATTATTTGATTCAATTATTGTTGATTGTTATATATATATATATATATATATATATATATATATATATATAGTTTTGTTTTATTAGTATTATTAATGTAATAAAATGTAAAAGCTTTTCATATAAAATGTAATACTTTTATAAAGTTATTCTATAAATAGAATATATTATATTTTATTATGTATCGTGTTGCATAGTGCACTGCGTAGTAAAATCTTTTTATATAAAATGAATACTTTTATAAAGTTATTAGTTTTATTAGATTATAAATAGAATATATTATATTTTATTAAAAGATTTTGCTTTCAATGCGACCGTCTGATTAAAAGTAAATCAATCTGGACCGTTCATGAATTAGATACTATGCAGTCCATTCTTCTATAAATAGAAGCTCATTCCTTCATAATTTCTTACGAATTTGCTGAAACTCTAGAGAGAGAAACTATAGAGAGAAAGAAGAAAAGTATTCTACTACTTCACTACTTCATATCAGGTTTCTTCTATAAGGTAAGGTATTATTTCTTTCGTATTCATGAAGAGAACTTACATTATTACATTATTTATTATTACATTGCAATAACTTGTACCTATCGGCTGGCTACCTATACTTGGTGAAATTCTTATGTTATTCCATTATTTATTATTACATTGGAATAACTTTTGTATCTGTGACTACCCTATACTTGGTGAAATTCTTACATTATTCCATTCTTTATTATTACATTGGAATATCTTGTGCATGCGTTCTCTACGCGCTGGACACAGTTCCGTTATTTATTATTACATTGGAATAACTTTGTTTATCTGGCACCGCATGCATGGTGATTTACATTGTTATTACATTCTTTATTATTACATTGGAATATCACGCTTGCAAGGTCAATATTACGCTTTGAATAGTTCTATTATTTATTATTACATTGGAATAACTTTGTCGATCGGGCAATCTGCATGCATGCAAATGCGATTTCATTGTTATTCCATTCTTTATTATTCTGTTTGAATATCCTGTCGGTGTGAATTTCGCCTGACCTGGTTCCATAATTTATTATTCTATTGGAATAACCTGTCCATGCGATGTACCGCATGCATGGTGATTTCTCTTGTTATTCCATTCTTTATTATTCTATTGGAATATCCTGACGGTGCGTATTACGCCTGAACTGGTTCCGTTATTTATTATTCTTTTGGAATAACCAGTCTATGCCAAGTACCGCATGCATGGTGATTTTTTTGTTATTCCATTCTTTATTATACTCAGTTGGTTAAAGTTTTGACTTTTATACTCCATGAAATTAATGGAATATCCTTGATATTTGCGCTTCATCTAGTATCTTTTCATGGAAATATTCTTCTAAGCAATCTTGAATTTTACTCAACAAAGAAGTATCATGTTAACAATTTGGACGTTATTAGTTCCTGGATAATTTAATTCTTGAACTTGTTTTATTGAATTCTTATATCATTGTCATCATCCTCATGTTTATATTTTGTTGAAAGTCATCTCGTGGCTTTGGTGCATAGATGGACTTGGTATGATTATGACCGAGGATTATTCGGTATAATCATGACCATAATATTACAAATGATGTGGAAAATGTCCTCATTGGCCCGTAGTGCATTGATGGACAGTTTTTGGTATGATTATGGCTATGGATTCTCTTCGGCCAAGGGAGCAAAGATGAATTATTTTATGGCATGATCAGGACCGTTGATGAAAACACAATTATCTTTGGCCCATAGTGCATGGATAATTCGTGGTCGTGATACTAAATAATATTCTTGGCCGGTAGTGAATGGATGAATTGATAATGTGGATTATTTATTAAGCTGAGTCCCAGCAATAAAAGTGATGAAAAACTTTTTAAATCATAGAAGATAGTAGATTTTATTCTCTACTTGACTCTTCTAATGGATTACTTATTCCGCTGCAGTTAAACTTGATGTTTGTTATATTTTATTAGTTTAACATTGTTGAAAACTAATGATAATTTATTCTGCATTATCTTAGTCATAATATTTCTTACTGGGCTAGTTGAGCTCACCCTTTCTTTCACCGTTCTCTTCAGGAAATGAGAATATAGCTGGGATGAGTCGGGGAACGGAGTGACGGTCCAGATGATAGCATTAGTAGTCCTCACTATTCTGTTAAATAGTGTGACAATAAATGTAATGAAGACTCCTTTGAGTGTGGATATTGTCTAGATGACAATATTCTTATTAAAACTCTCATTTTATGTTTTGTCGTATTGTTTACACGACAACTGTGTTTATTAAGTTGTATTTGAATTTTGTACCATGTATTTGGCGACTCAAAATGGGTGATGTATACCTGTTTTGGGGGTGTCACAATTGTTAGAAACTTAATGTATGATGATTAAACGTTAATAATCAATTGAATGTAAACGTAATGTGAATAACGTTATCAAAAGCCAGAAACCATAATAACATATCTAAGTCAGGATTTAGATTGAGATGAAGGGTAAGATATAATAATATACCTACTTGATTATATAAGACCTAATGTGGTACGTTATATGGTCATGTATTGTAGAGACTTAGAGACTTAAAGAGAACGTGTGATAATCAGTAAGCAAACGCTGAAGGCAATTATTCTAACCCTTGTTCCAGTTTAGTCTGGACAAGCTTTGTAATTCATGTATTCTTTTACATGAAGTTTTAACGATGAAGTCTAAAGCCAATTTTTTTGGCTAGACTTATATTATGATTTTGTCAAGCATGATTAATGTTTACTGAGTTATATTGGTATGGTTTTCAATCGAAGACCAAGTATGCTAAAATGTTTTTGTTGTTTAACGGCGAGGCGCGTTGAGGTTGCCATAACTTAAACGTATACGTTTAATGAATGTAGTGTTGATCGACATAGAGTACTATGGGCTTGATCACTAAGAAGTGCTCAAAAGCTATCTTGGGACTTATGGACTTAGTGCTTGGGTTGTCCTTTTCAAAAGAAATTATGAACTGCTCATAGTCTTGAGCCTTAGTTGATATTCTACTGAATATTGTAGTTGGAAAACATTTTGAATGAAAAGAGGTGCTATTTTGAATTATCTATAGTACTTCATAACTATTGTTCAGTTACTGAAGATATATAAGTTCTATGTTTCAAGCATGTTGTTTATTAGAATTGTAGTACTTGCTGAGCTAGTTATGCTCACTCTTGCTTGAACCATATGAACACAGCCAAGATCGAGCGGACCAAAGGCTCAGACAAGGATAAGGGCAAGGCGAAGACGAACCCTTAGATTACTTATGTAATAGTATAGGTGAACGATTGTAATATATTTGATATTATAACAAGAACAAACGAATGGGTTACAAAGAACCTGGGAAATGTAATATTATTTTTAATATATAGAAGATATATTTGTTCTTTTAAGACTTTGCAATTGAATGAATGTATGAATGGTAGTACTGTGTAACACCATCTGTCGGGTTGGAAGATACCCGAATTTGGGGGTGTCATAATTTTTCTGAAAACAGGGCTAATTGTTATAATTATTGAAGTTTCTGAATATTAAAATTTATAATTAAATTATCAGAATAATTATTTGGGCTGAAATGTCTTTACATAAATCTTATAATATCAATTTAGAATTTCTATAAATTTTTGATGAATTATTGAATAGTAGAAGTAATTATTGTATTTTAAAACTATTTATAGTTAGTTTGAAAATAGAAAAAATCATAGAAAATTCTATGAATGATGAAAATTATGAAACTTGGTGAAAAAATCTTATAATATTATTTTATAATTTCTAGACATTTTGTAAAATTATTGAATAATAGAAATATTAATTATATTTTTAAGCTATTTATGGTTAGTTTAAAAATAGAGGAAATTCATAGGAAATTCTATGAATGGTGAAAATTATAATATTTGTTAAAAAAATATTATATTAATATAAGACTAATATTAATGACGTTTTAAAGATATAAAGTATGTGGAGGTAGTATTTCTATTTTGAAGCTATTAAATGATAGTTTTTATAAATAGAAATAATTATATAAAATTATCGGATAATCCAAAAAATGTGAAAAATATATGAAGTGAACAGTTTGTCAGAAAATATTCGTTTTATAGAGGAATATTCTTTTTGTCGGGAAATATTCGTACGACGGCACCGAAATAACCAATCATCGGTGGGCCCCATAACAAAATAACCGTCAGATATAGAAAGTGACAGAAATAACCTTTTTATAAAAAAATAACGGCAAAGGTTTTACTGTTAAACTGTTGAAATACCCAATAATAAAAATACAGTAATACGCATGATTCTATAGTAGTACACGGTATTGCACAGTAGCACACAGTATTGCACAATAATTCATATGATTGATTCTTACGTAAGAAGTCACTCAGTATTTCATTCAATAATTGTTACAGTAACTATTGCATAGTGATTCATATTATTGATTCTTACGTAAGAAGTCACTCAGTATTTATTTCAATAATTGTCACATTAGTTATTGCATAGTAAATCATATTATTTAATATGATATAATTAACCCAATTGCCAGTATTATGAGTGTATGTTAATAATTGTGAATAATGGTCCAAAGATTGAAAAGGGTGTTTATTAAAGATAAGTATGATATGTAGGTGTTTGTTCAATTATTTTATTTTTACAAAAGTAAGTTTTGCAGGACTTTCTGACACTCTACTTTTCCTAAAGTGGTATGGTCTAGAACTCTATTATTGAATAAATTTTGTTAAAACGTGTACAAGTGGGTTTAATTTTCTATGTGGGACCATAAATTCCACTACCATTGTTTTATGCAGCTCATTTAGTTATGTTGTCAAAGTGGGTGTGCTAGTTGTTTACTAAATTTTTAGTATAAATAGGTTGCCCGGTTGAGCAACTAAACACACACCATCACTGCACTAGAAATATTAAATTCTTTTACTACAATATTGTGAGCATTTCTATTGAGTGTAATCTTACTCCAAGTGTAGATAATGAATGCAAGCATTGTTTAAGTTAATCAATTTCACAGAAAGCAGAATCAAGTTACATGCAAAAGTAAGGGATATCATTATTATGGTAAGAGGTATCATTTTTTTTATGATAAAAGGAATATCATTTTCGTTCATACTACATGTTATGGTAAGAAATTATTATTTGTTTATTCAGTTTATCATTAAATGTTGAAAAGTTTTGAAATGATTAGAATATCATTAATAGTTTTCGTTTCATCTAATATCTTGACCTAGATCTTTCTATTTAGTCGTAAGTTATTATTTTTGAGTCATGAACTTTAAATTACTTGAACTTTATATTTTATCAGGAATTCTAATCGATTTTCTGGATATCATGTTAGCAATTTAGACTAATGTTACAGATAAATGATGTGGTAAAAGTCATCTTTGGCTTACATGCAAAGATTGACTAATGTTACAGATAAATGATATGGTAAAAGTCATCTTTGGCCCATAGTGCAAAGATGGACTGTTGATTATTGGTTTTACAGTTGTATATCTTTGGCCCGTAGAGCAAAGATGGATTGCTGATTATTTATTTTACAGTTGTATATCTTTGGCCTTTAGTGCAAAGATGGACTGTTGATTATTGGTTTTACAGTTGTATATCTTTGGCCTATAGTGCAAAGATGGACTGTTGATTATTGGTTTTACAGTTGTATATCTTTGTCCCGTAGTGCAAAGATGGACTGTTGATTATTGATTTTGCAGTTGTATATCTTTGGCCCGTAGTGCAAAGATGGACTGTTGATTATTGATTTTACAGTAGTATGTCTTTGGCTGTAGTGCAAAGATGAATTTAATTGCATAATTATAAACATAAATTGTAAATTGGTATAACCATGAGCTTTGTGTTTCAGTAAAAAACTGGTGGTGAAAGTTCTCTTTGTCTTGGGTACAACAAAGAACTATTAATTAGTGTTACAGGAATAAAATATTGATGATGGGCTTTTAATTTAGAGAAGATAGTAGACATTATGTTCTACTTAACTTTTCTAATGGGTTGTTGATTCCGCTGCTATTATGGTTGAAAACTTTTATCATCTATTATATGTTCTAAATATCTGATTTATTATTGATGAAGGCTATTGATTATTTATTTATCTGAAGTCATGATATTCTTTACTGTGCTATTTGTACTCACCCTTATACTTCACCACTCCTTTCAGGTAATAAAAGTGTAGCTAAGACTAGCAGAGGAACATAGGTATAAAGTGGTTTTTCGAATTAGTCGCAATCCTAATCAAATTATCAAATGGTGTGGCATAATAATTATACTGAGAACTTAAAATGTGTATGACATATTTTATACATCATTTAATAGTTATATTTGGTGAACCAAATATGGTGATGCGATCTCGAATGTGAAAGCGTCAAAATAAACTCCATTAGAATGAGGAGGACATAAATCTTCTCGTGCTCCTTTAGGAACTTGAAATATTTGCAGCTATATTTTATATAGCATTGTAATAATTTGAGTATGAATATTGTCGTATTATATATGCTATAATATTTGTATTGAAACTCACAGTATATGTGTCATCGTATTTTGCACTACAGTTTAATAGTTGTAATAGAAAAGTTCGTGTCAGTAGTTATATTTTTGGCGACCCAAGATGGGTTGTGTGGACCTATTTTGGGGGCATCACAAAGTGGGCTGCCAAGAAGACGTTTTATAGCTTTTTACGCCTGAAAACACAGTTTCCACCAGTTAAACTTCAGTATGTTACAAAACACGAGCTTATAATTGTTTAAAAAGATGTATCACACAATTTAGAGCACTCTAGCAGGTGTTACAAGCTGAAATGGACAAAGTTTTCTCTCCTTTTCTCTTTTATTTTTCAAATGAGCTGCTAAGATCTCATATTTAAACATCAGGTGGCCGCAGGTCTACCTGCGGCAGCCACAGGTCTACTTGCGGCTCCTCGGATTTCCCTTGGCTATGCGGGTCCTATCATCTCGAAGTACGTGCACTTTGGCTATGCGCTATTGTAAGAACCGAGAATTTTATGAATAAATAATTATTTTAATATAATAAGAAAATGAGTATTTATTTGAATATAAATATTGATGTGTAAAGAGATGAGTAATTCAATTAGTGGAAATTTAATATACATGAGGATTGAGAATTGTGAAATGCCTTGTGTGGCATAATGAGGAATGTGGAATTTCACTAAGTAAATCAAAAGAGAACTAGTTACTAAGAGGAAGATTAATTATTTGTAATTATGTGATTCCATATATAGAATTAATAAGCTTCTAACTAGTAATATCACCAATATGGAAGTTAATTCATTTCATGTAAAACTAGTGTGGTGATAGAGGTCGGAACTGGCTTAGAACTAAACTAGTTTGACAATTTGCCAAGGACCCACAGAATGCACCCTCCCTAGCGAAGACAAATCTGGCGCGAGCTACGCCAAAATGACCGATCTGGGAAAGTTAGTTTTTAATATAGAAATGAAATGGAACATTATTGTAATGTGTGACATAAATAAAAACATATAATAAGAATACATTTTAATGACATGAGGTACCAAGTAGTACAATGAATTTATATGTAATCTTTAATATAGAAATAATTAAATATCTGTGTATTCCAGAAATTGCAAAAGGAATTACATGTGTAAACTAAACAGTTAATATTAAATAATGTTATATTGTGGTTAGGCTAGTAGTAAAAATAATTATGGGATATACACGGGCAATAATACCTAACTACGTTATTTTATTACGTGTATTTAATGTACATAGATTATATGATGTGAGTATATAAATAATCCCTAATTTTCCTAATATGGTAACAATTATACATTAAAATTTCATTTTTGGGAAGTAAAGTAACTGAACTGAACAATTTAATCACGTTGTTGGAAATTTAGCTCATCAGTTACTCCAACAGTACATTAACAGTAACCTATAGCCTAAATACATAACTTCCAAGCAGTAATCATTGGCTAGGAAGATGGCTGATGGTGGGTGGTTGAGCAACCCATTGTGAACCAATGTGTTTTCCTTCTACATTCTGGTCTCAAACTTCCATGCAAAATAATTAGCCAGACCAAGTTTTCTCTATAAATAGCAGTTCAATTCTCAACTTTTACGTTGCTTTTGTTTTGTCTGTTGAAACTCTGATACTTTGAGATTGAGTGTTTGTTGTTCAAAGAAGAGGCTAGTAATCTCAAAAGGAAGAAACTAAGTTTACTAAGCTTCAAGAGGTATAAAAATCCTAACTTTGGTACTTAGTTGGGTTTTGCCAAATTTATAAAATTACTTGAAATTCTCTGTTAATCAATGTGAATTAGCATGCTATCATGTGTTTAGGAAGTATATGTACATATATGGAACCTTTAATGATGGAATTAAACATGTTTTAACTAATTAGAATCATTGTTAGTTAATGCTCTGCAAAATAGAGCAAATTCTTGCTTTTTTTCGGGTAGAGCGCAATACAGATTCTTGATTTATACTAGGGTGCAGCATTACTGCCATACCCAATATGAGAATGGATTCTATTTTTCAATCTGGTAAAATCTAATCTACTGATATGACTTAAACATGTCTAAAAATAAGTATAACAAGTGGTACAAAGCTTCTTTGTGAGTTATGAAGTGTCCAACATGATTTTAGTAGGAGATTTTTTTCAAAACTTCAAGTTTTGAAAACAAACTTTGATGGAATACATGTTCTACAAGTTCTGAACTTAGTGGTTTAAACACATGATTGATTTCAATCATAAATGAGTATGATATAGTGTTTATAGTGTCTTTGCTTATGACTAAACTTGTTAGACCTTGTGTTAGAGAAGTTTTCAAGAAAAGCTTGGTATAACAAAGCTAATGTACATGAATGTTACATGATATATGTTCTGAAATGTGAAGATGTTAACATGACTTAACTATACATGATAAGATCTTTAAAATTATCTTGTACGTATTGAAATAACATCGTTCAAGTTTAAATGATTTTAAAAGCAAACGTGGATATGTTTTCAAACCAAGTGCACTAAGTATGAGAAAAGAGACTCTGATAAATTAGGATAACATGGTTATGATCATTATGTCTCTAAACATGGTTTTTAAGTGGTTGTTGTGACACCCCCAAACCCAGGTACTTCATTCCCATAGGATTTGATGTTCACTAAATCAAACATTCATATCTAACTACCCATCACAATAAAGTTGAATAAATAAAACCTTTCCCATGAAAGGGTTACATAATAAAAATCTCCCAGGTTGTCTAACCTTTATATACAATCATTCAAATGTGGAAAATTAATAAACTTCATTACAACCATTCAATTAAAATCTGAAAAATCAAATATCAACATATTACAAGTCATCAATACTTGTTCTTCTTTTCTTTTCCCTTACTGGTGTTAGGTCCATCAACCTTCTCATCTTTAACTGTAATAGTTATATAAGCAAGAATGAGCAAACAAAGCTCACTTGAAACAACAATAAAAAAAAAAATCTTTACAACAACTGTCAAAGAAGAGGCTCGATAGAATTAAACAATAAGATTTATCAACATTTATGAAATACATAACTAAGGGTCGTAAGACCACGAACTATGTCCATAGTTATAAGTAATTTTTCAACTTAAACTTTAACAGTCATAAGACTATAGGGACTCCTCGTACTTAGGGGGATCAGCCCTTCGTACAATGTATTGTGCACAAACATTTCAATGGTAAGCGTAAGTTACCCCTAATAATAGGGTTGTTCACCTAAGTATTTAGAGTACAAGTCTGCACCAAAGTGAGTTTGGTTTGGATGCATTTCAGGGTAATTTGGAATTCAACGAACATCAACTAAGGATTAGTTGAAGAAAACCAATAACATCATACTATAGAATAATCGTAATTGAATCAACATGGTAAATTAAAGTCATGCTTTAGGAATAATCTAATAGCATACAACTTTATTAACTATAACACACCTTGCTTGAACAATGTTAAGCCAAGGTTATTTAAAATCAAATACTAAGCATGGATGGTAATATGAACGATAAAACTATTCAAATATATCTGGCATGCTAAACAACAAGTTAATTACAAGAATAACTTGTTCAATATCAAAAATCAAAGTTTAGAAACCTTGCATTATTGAATTGGAAACAATAATTGCTTCAATAAGAAAATAGATTAGAGAACTTGCCTTTCTCGTAGATTAAACCGAATAATTCGAATCACAATATCCTATATACATATGTCATCATGACATAGTTAGTCACTACCACATTACAAACTTAACTAACTACATTCATCATGTAGGTTTGATTATTCAATCACATAATCAAGTTATAACACAAGTTAATCATTGATAACATGATTATTCATAGTATAGAAATACTGAAATTAATATTTTACAGTCCTACTATTATCCCATAACAATTCCATCAAATTTTGAGTACAAAAAGTACTCGCTTTATACGTGTGGAGCCGGCAGGTTTTGCATGGCAAGAGATTAATATCGCTAAGTCATTATTCTGTCTTACAACTAGCTAGATCTTCGATGGCTGACTTGACAATGATATGAACAAAAGCCAATTTTAGTCTACAAGCTCCTTTCTAACAGTCTAATTCACATGTAATTCATACAAAGACTTGATGTAAACATAATTCAAGAACTCCTAACATGTTTCTACCCATACAACAACATAAACAACAAATTTAAACCATCCAATTTCACTATTTTTGATAAAAACTCACTTTTTGATGTTTTAATTGAAAATAAACACTGTGATTTTTTTTCCAACCAAAATAGTTAATTCAAAGCACTTTATCAATGTTTATACATACTCTACCACATTCAATAATCAATTTATCAACTAAACAACTAAATAACCCTTAATTTCTACCTTAAACCAAACAATATATATTCACAAAAACTCTCTATAAAAATATTTTTCTTCACAAATTACATACATATCATCAATTCATTGACTATAACTTATGAAAATAGTAACTTAACTGACATCAGTTATTTTAATTTTGAAAACCAAAAGCCATAAGGCCTGTTTGGCTAACCACAAAAAAAATAACCAATTAATCCTTATGCCTTGTTTGGTAAAACATAATTAGATTAAAGACTTAATAGACATTAGGCCTTGTTTGGCAAAACTGAATTAAACTCCTTTAAGTTATTTTAATAATTCCTTTATAAAAGGTTATTTGTCACACTTTTATTTAATTACTCTAACATATAAATCAATACCACAAAATTATAATTTTCTGTATAATTATAACTTTATTTAATTAACTAACACATCCTTTTAATTACAAATTCAAATAAAAAGAATAATAATTCAATTAATCAAAACTCTCTAACTTAATTATTAAATTAAATTAGCATATAATAATTAATTTCCTTAATTATTTATTTAACAAATAATTAACAATTATTCAATAATGAACACATCCATTAAATACTTAAATAATTCAATAAATATTTAATATAACAGTTAAAAATTCTGGAATGTTACATCATTCCCTCCTTACAAGGATTTTGTCCTCAAAATCACAACTCAAACAACTCATTCGTCACATTCTCCCTTACTTATAAAGATTCTGTCCCCAGAATCGAAGACACAGATTAAACAAATAACTCAGGATAATTCTTCATCATTTCAGCTTCGAGTTCCCACGTAGCCTCTTCGACATTGTGGTTCTTCCATATTACCTTCACAGAAGGTATCACTTTATTTCTGAGCACTTGTTCTTTCCTGTCGACTATCTGGATAGGAACCTCTTCATAGGACAAGTCTTTCTCAAATTGCAATGGTTCGTACTCGATCACATGCTTGTAATCGGACTTATATGGTCGTAACACCGAAACGTGAAAAACATTATGAATGTTTTGCAATTCTGGAGGTAGAGCTACCTCGTAAGCCACCTCTCCAACTTTTCGTAGTACTTCGAAGGGTCCAATAAATCTCAGGCTTAGTTTCCCCTTTTTACCAAATCGAATTTTTTCCTTCCAAGGAGAAACTTTTAGGAAAACATAATTTCCTACATCGAATGCACGATATTGTCTGTGTTGATCAACATATTTCTTTTGCCTATCTTGAGCAGCTATCAATCTTGTCCTGATGAGTTTGACAACCTCAGCAGTTTGTTCTACCAATTCTGGTCCTAATAGTTGACGTTCACCGACTTCATCCCAGCACAGTGGAGTTCTGCACCTCCTGCCGTATAATGCTTCGTAAGGCGGCATGCCGATGCTTGTGTGGTAACTGTTATTGTAGGCAAATTCCACCAATGGTAATTGTTCATCCCAACTTCCTTTGAAATCCATGACGCATGCTCTCAGCATATCTTACAATGTCTGAATCGTTCGTTCTCTTTGGCCATCTATTTGCGGATGATATGCCGTACTAATTCACAACTATGTTCCCATACATTCTTGTAGTCTCTTCGAGAAGTTTGATGTGAACCTCAGATCTCTATCTGACACAATTGAAACTGGAACTCCATGTCTCGTCACGATCTCTTTAACATATAACTTTGCCAGCTGATCAAGATTAAATCTAATCTTTATTGGCAAAAAGTGTGCAGATTTTGTCAATCTGTCCACTATCACCCAAATCGCATCGTATCCTTTCTGAGTCGGTGGGAGACCTACCATAAAATCAATTATGACATGTTCCCATTTCTATTCCGGTATCTCCAATGGTTAAAGTACCCCGTTTGGTCTTTGATGCTCGGCCTTGACTCTCTGACATGTTAAGCACTTTGCAACTCATTCTGCAATGTCTCTTTTCATGTTTAGCCACCAAAACTGTTGCCTCAAATCTTGATACATTTTTGTACTTCCTGGATGAATCGAATATCTGGAGCTATGAGCTTCTGTCAAGATGTCCTCTTTAATATTTGGTACTGCTGGAACCCAGATTCGTCCCTCAAATCTCAGCATTCCATCAGTATCAACCTTATATTTCACTTCCTTTCCCTCGACCACTCTCTCTCTTTTATTTCTGCATTCCTCATCCTGCAGTTGAGCGTTCTTCACTTTGTCCACCAAAGTTTGACTGGCTTCCATCTGGTACAATTTCTCATCAGATTCTTTTGGAAATTTGATTTCCAACTCTAACCTTGACATTGTTGTAATAAGCTCCTCCTTAGCAGTTAACAACATCAACTTCTCTCTGCCTTTCCTACTCAAGGCATCTGCAACCACGTTTTCTTTGACTGGATGATAAAAGATCTCACAATCGTAATCATTTATCAATTCCATCCATCTCCTTTGACACATGTTCAAGTCTTTTTGAGTGAAAATATACTTCAGACTTTTATGGTCTGTGTAGATCTCACATTTCTCTCCGTAGAGATAGTGTCTCCATATCTTTAGTGCGAACACAACTGCCGCCAACTCTAAATCATGAGTTGGATACCCTTTTTCGTAGTCCTTCAGTTGTCTTGATGCATACGCGATGACTTTTTCCATTCTGCATAAGGACACATCCCAATCCCTTGTGTGAAGCATCACTCTACACCACAAAATTTCCTGTATTATCTGCTAATGACAACACAGGTGCCATACTTAGCTTCTTTTTCAATTCCTGGAAACTTCCATCACACTTCTCCGTCCAAACAAATTTTACAGATTTCCTGGTCAAATTTGTTAACAGAGAAGCTATCTTGGAGAAATCCTGAATAAACCGTCTGTAATACCCTGCCAATCCCCAGAAATTTCTTACTTCTGATGGAGTTCTTGGTTGTTCCCAATTTATCACAGCTTCGACCTTTGATGGATCCACTGAAATTCCATCCTTGTCGATTACGTGCCTAAGAAATTGTACACGTTCTAACCAGAATTCACATTTAGAGAACTTTGCGTATAACTTTTCCTTTCGTAGCGTCTCCAGCGTTAGACGTAAGTGTTCCACGTGTTCTTCTTGAGTTCTAGAATACACAAAAATATCATCGATAAACACCACCATAAACTTGTCTAAAAATGGTTTAAACACCTGCTTCATAAAATCCATGAACGCCAGCAGGGCGCTTTCAAAACCAAAAGACATCACCAAAAACTCGTAATGTCCATACCGAGTTCGGAATGCCATCTTCGGTACATCCTCCTTCCTTACTTTCAGTTGGTGATACCCACTTCTCAAATCTATTTTAGAGAAATATCTAGCACCCTTTAATTGATCAAACAAGTCATCTATTCTCAGAAATGGATATTTATTCTTAATAGTGACTTTGTTAATTCCCTATAATCAATGCAAAGACGCATTGACCCATCCTTCTTCTTTACAAACAACACCGGTGCTCCCCATGGTGACACACTCGGCTGGATGTATTTCTTTTCCAACAGCTCCTGCAGTTGTACCATAAGTTCTGTCATCTCTACCGGAGTCATTCTGTACGGGGCTTTTGATATCAAAGCGATTCCTGGCGCTAAGTCGATCACGAACTCAATTTCTCAATCAGGCGGAAGTCCTGGAAAATCCTCTTGAAACACGTCCACAAATTCCCTAACTATTGGTATTTCTTCTAGTTTCACACCCTTCTTCTGAGTATCGACTATGTAAGTTAAATAACCCACACAGCCTTGACTCAATAACTTCTTGGCCTGTATAATCGTCTGACATCTCATTTGTCTAGGCAATTTGCTACCATTGAAAAGTGCCTTTGACGGTGTCATAAGGTTTGCACACTTCTTTTGGCAGTCAATTATCGCTCCAAAATTGAACAACTAATCCATTCCCAAAATAACATCAAACTCTCCAAGCCTAATCGGAATTAAATCTACCATCAAAATATTTCCCTTAATGTTCACTCTACAGTTCTTGTATACGAACATAACAGGAATTACTTCCTTATTCGCAATTTCTATGCTTAAAGAGAAATTTAATTCTTCACTAGGCAATCCTAATCTCATAGAAAATTCGTCAGATATAAATGAGCAAGTAGCACCCGAATCAAATAATACATAAGCATCAATATCATTGATTGGGATAATACCTGACACCACATCCTTTGATTGCACAGCATCTTGCACAGTCATGTTGAAGGTTCTGGCTGTGGGTTTGGTTGATGTCGTTGGTCCAGTAACGACCCATGTACCTCCACTACTTTGTCCCTTGCTTCCCGTTGCTTCTCCAGCTTTCTTCTTAGGGAACTCACGAGCAAAGTGATCCTTGGACCCACAAGTGTAGCAAACATTCTTCACGGGTTGATTACAATTTGGGGCGATGTGACCCTCATGGCCATAGTTGAAGCATACTTGTTTCCCCATCAAGCACACACCCTTATGAAACTTCCCGCATGTAGCACATGCTTCAAACTTCTTATTTTGCTGGTTTCCTTGCTGATTTCTAGCTCCCACATTCGCATTCCACTTCCTCTTCAAATTGTTGTTGTTGTTTCCACCGTTACTACCTCCACCATTTTTAGATTCACCTTCATTTTTCTTCTTCCTCTGCTCTTGGTTGTGTTTTGTTACCGCCTCGCCTCCACTCTCAGCGATAATTTCTTTCTCCATTACTGCTGCAAACGTCTTCAGTTGGAACAGGGGGACCCTACTGTACAACCAGGGCTTTAGTCCCTGTTCAAACCTCTTCGCCTTGCGTTCATCTATGCTGACTTGATATGGCGCAAACCTCGCCAACTCGTTGAATCTTCCTGCATACTCAGACACCGTCATCGTTCCCTATTTTAGATCTAAAAACTGCACCTCTAGCTGACTCTTCGAACTCTTTGGGAAATAGTTCTCGAAGAAAACCTCCTTAAACCTTTCCCAAGTCATAACTCCTGGTCCTCCTCAGGTTTTATTGGCTTACGACCAATAACTAGCCTCTGCTTTCAATATAAATGTTGCAAAAGCAGTCTTCTGATCTTCCCTTACTCCCGCAACATCAAACACTTTCTCTATCTCCATGACCCAGGTCTGTGCCTCAATCGGGTTCATGGACCCACGAAATTTCGGTGGTCCAACCGCCTTGCAGTCCTTAAACATTGTAACTTGATTTTGTGGTTGATTCTACAGTTGATTCTATAGTGCACCTGTCAGTAACGTCACCAGCTGCTGAATGGGGTTAGCTTCAGCATTATCGTTGTTGGTTCCTTCAGCGGTTCTCTGACGGGGTGGTTGACGTCTCGGAGGCATTTTCTGTTAAAAATACACTCATTAGATTATTACTCAACTCTTTCAAGTAACTTCTAATTAACTTTCCCCCAAAATAATCACCACATAACACATAACACTTTGGATAAAAGAAGATAATAACTTTTATTCATACTTAATTCTTTAAAAACATCATAACAATATCATCACTGCTATTTACATTATTTTCCTGAACTAATGTTTCAGGACATCATCATCATATCCCATAGGTTGCATAACACTTGGGATTTACATATTATTTATCAGAACATAAATCATAAATCAAGTACACTACCTACGATGTCCTATTAAGATACTGCAAGGCCTTACGACGCTCTTCTTCCATAATTCAGAATATGGTTCGACGATCTAGTATGTACGAGGGTAGCGTCTCGAACTGAATTGGATAACCCATGACCCGGTCTTGAGCTCGATTGATCGCGATGTTGAACACGTTATCCATCTCTTCCATCTTCTTTCTCTTTGCTTGTGCGTCCCTCTCCGCTGTTCCGGCTTGTTAATAAGCTTTACTGTACGCGTCTTCGGCTCTTGCTCTTCAACTCTACAATCTCTGCCATCATTCGCTCGTTCTCCCCATCAGTGTAAACCAGCTTCTCTTCAACATTGTTCAATCATTCTTCTCGATCCTGGATCTCGTCATCCTTCTGTGCCATCAAGGTCTGTTGTTCAACTACTATCTCTTGCAATTCCTCGACAGTATCTTGAAGTTCCACGTTGTGGTCATACACCTCATCGTATATACGGCTAGCTATCGAGGTAAATGGAATCCTTTCCTCCTCGTCCTCTTCATCCATCTGTGGCAGCTCCAAGGAATCCTCCTCGTCTGTCTCTATCTCATCATCCTCATCAGGTACTCTCTCCCCGCTTCAACCACTCATGACCAATGTAATGCTTCCCCATGGCGATAATTGTTCCCAAACTACCTGAATATCTTGAGGCTCCTCCTCCATAGCTTAACTAGATCTTCCTATATTAGACATCCTGTCAACCAAAGTTTATGTTTTAATTACTAATCATTACTACTTGACACTCACGAGCACATAAGTTGTAAACACATAAGCACATAAGTATTTTATTACTTCTTCCTTAAAACTTGATAAGATTTTATCATCGCTATCTTTTCGAAGGTTACTTCCTAAGGCTTTTCCCCACCTAAGGTTCATAACCTAAGGCTTTGATACCAACTTGTGACACCCCCAAACCCAGGTACTTCATTCCCACAAGATTTTGTGTTCACTAAATCAAACATTCATATCTTACTACCCATCACAATAAAGTTGAATAAATAAAACCTTTCGCATTAAAGGGTTACATAATAAAAATCTCTCAGGTTGTCTAACCTTTAAATACAATCATTCAAATGTGGAAAATTAATAAACTTCATTACAACCATTCAATTAAAATCTGAAAATCAAATATCAACATATTACAAGTCTTCAATACTTGTTCATCTTTCCTTTTCCCTTACTGGTGCTAGGTACATCAACCTTCTCATCTTTAACTGTAATAGTTATATAAGCAAGAGTGAGCAAACAAAGCTCACTTAAAACAACAATAAATGAAAAATCTTTACAACAACTGTCAAAGAAAAGGCTCGATAGAATTAAACAATATGATTTATCAACATTCTGAAGTATATAACTAAGGGTCCTAAGACCACGAACTATGTCCATAGTTATAAGTAATTTTTCAACTTAAACTTTAACAGTCATAAGACTATAGGGACTCCTCGTACTTAGGGAGATCAGCCCTTCGTACAATGTATTGTGCACAAACATTTCAATGGTAAGCGTAAGTTACCCCTAATAATAGGGTTGTTCACCTAAGTATTTAGAGTACAAGTCTGCACCAAAGTGAGTTTGGTTTGGATACATTTCAGGGTAATTTGGAATTCAACGAACATCAACTAAGCATTAGTTGAAGAAAACCAATAACATCATACTATAGAATAATCGTAATTGAATCAACATGGTAAATTAAAGTCATGCTTTAGGAATAATCTAATAGCATACAACTTGAATAACTATAACACACCTTGCTTGAACAATGTTAAGCCAAGGTTATTTAAAATCGAATACTAAGCATGCATGGTAATATGAACGGTAAAACTATTCAAATATATCTGGGCATGCTAAACAACAAGTTAATTACAAGAATAACTTGTTCAGTATCAAAAATCAAAGTTTAGAAACCTTGCATTATTGAATTGGAAACAATAATTGCTTCAATAAGAAAATAGATTAGAGAACTTGCCTTGCTCGTTGATTAAACCGAACAATTCGAATCACAATATCCTATATACATATGTCATCATGACATAGTTAGTCACTACCACTTTACAAACTTAAATAACTACATTCATCATATAGGTTTGATTATTTAATCACATAGTCAAGTTATAACACAAGTTAATTGTTGATAACATGCTTGTTCATAGTATAGAAATACTGAAATTAACATTTTACAGTCCTACTATTATCCCATAACAATTCCTTCAAATATCGAGTACAAAAAGTACACTGTCAGACCATTCTACTAACTTCACATGTTGTGGCGCCTACGCTTTATCTCAAAAGCGTGGCCATGCACATGAGAGATATAAGCGCTCATGACTTGACAAAAAATACTACCGCTACAAGTAAATATGGAGCTTGTAGATACAAGTCTTATTGGCATCGCTTAAGTTTGCAATGCACATGGCTACATGAATCGCATCTTCGAATCACAACAAAGAATAAGATGAACAAAAGCCAATTTTGGCCTACAATCTCCTTTCTAATAGTCTAATTCACATGTAATTCATACAAAGACTTCATATAAACATAATTCAAGAACTCCTAAAATGTTTCTACCCATACAACAACATAAACAACAAATTTAAAACATCCAATTTCACTGTTTTTGATAAAAACTCACTTTTTGATGTTTTAATTGAAAATAAACACTGTGATTTTGTTTTCCAACCAAAATAGTTAATTCAAAGCACTTTATCAATGTTTATACATAGTCTACCACATTCAATAATCAATTTATCAACTAAACAACCAATTAACCCTTAATTTCCACCTTAAACCAAACAATATATATTCACAAAAACTCTCTGTAAAAATATTTTTCTTCACAAATTACATACATATCATCAATTCATTGACTATAACTTATGAAAATAGTTTTAACATCATTAGTATATCATATAAAGCCACATAACAACAACAATTTATCCTTACACAAGGATTCTACAGAGAATTAGGGAATAGAAAAACTAAACTTTTAAAACTAAAAAAAATAGGATGATACCTTGAGGAAGATGATGATACTATCTCTTTGATTGTCAAGCTTTTCTCCTCTTCACTCCCAATTCTCTAGGATTCTCTCACTTTTCTTCTTCTCTTCTTCTTCTTCCTCTGAGTTTTTCTTTTCTTCTCACTTACCTCTCTCTTCTATTCTTACGTCTTAAAATATAACGCATATAGGATATAATATATATAAATTATATAATATAATACTAACTTAACTGACATCAGTTATTTTTATTTTGAAAACCAAAAGCCATAAGACTTGTTTGGCTAACCACTAAAAAAATAATCAATTAATCCTTATGCCTTGTTTGGTAAAACACAATTAGATTAAAGACTTAATAGACGTTAGGCCTTGTTTGGCAAAACTGAATTAAACTCCTTTAAATTATTTTAATAACTCCTTTATAAAAGGTTATTTGTCACACTTTTATATAATTACTCTAACACATAAATCAATACCACAAAATTATAATTTTCTGTATAATTATAACTTTATTTAAGCAACTAACACATCCTTTTAATTATAAATTCAAATAAAAAGAATAATAATTCAATTAATCAAAACTCTCTAACTTAATAATTAAATTAAATTAGCATATAATAATTAATTTCCTAATTATTTATTTAACAAATAATTAACAATTATTCAACAATGAAAACATCCATTAAATACTTAAACAATTCAATAAATATTTAATATAACAGTTAAAAATTCTGGAATGTTACAGTTGTTATAACGGTAGTGAACCAATCATGTGTTAGAGATGTTTACAAAAATATTGATACTAGTTATGCATATAGGATGAGAACCTTTGTAAACATACATATTAACTGGGTTCATGACTACCTCACATACATGTATGGTGGACATTATAGCCCTTTCAATTTTATGGTCTTAATTGGCCTAACTTATTTGAAATCCTAAGCAAAAACCATAACATGCCAAGGATAAGTGTAGGATTACTATAAAAACATACAAGACTATCATAAGACTGATTCAGGAAATGCAAAGCTTAACTCGTTCGGCAATGGACAAATAAGAACAATTGCAATCTCTAAGCTTCAAGTTTGCAGAGTATGCTAGTTGCAATCATCTTCTGCGATCGATTTTGCATTCTGTTTGTAATCTAATAATCAAAGCATGCTTATATGGTTACTTCGACTGATGATATATGACATGTGTGTTATCCAATGTGTTAAGAAACATGCTAGACAATAGAGTTAAATGTTTAACGAGGGATTATAACTTTCAAATGTGAAGTTCAAGAAAATATTTGCAAACTATAAAGCAATGATTTAAAACCAAGTTGTTTGACCTTGTGGTGTCTTACAAACCGATTTTGTGCTAAGAGTATGTAGAATATGTGATGAAATATGTATAGATTATACAACTAAGTTAATTATTTATGTGTACGTTTTAACTTACATATATGGGCTTATGTAACTAATGAAAATCCTATACGCATAACTATATTATGTTAGGATCCGAAACAGTGTTGATAAGCTATATTTGGTAAACTACGCTTGAGGCAAGTACTCGAACCATACTCTTTATTGAAGATTTCTTAAACTTGTGCTATTATTGATCATACAAGTAGAACTTTAAAAGTATAATACTTCGAAATCTAAAAATGTAATGGTTTACAAACCTTGATTCGAACGAAAATTATTCATATATGTGCTATGAAAGTAAACTATCTAAGCCATTGCTTCGGCTAGACTATTGGTATTTGATCGAAAGCTATCCAAACCAAATTAACTTGGTGTGAACTCTTATAAATGAGTTGAAAAACCCTTTTGGTAGGGGAAATTATATATTTGTCGGGAAACCGACGTGCACACATGAGAATGATTAAATGTTACGCATGACATAGGATACTTTAGGCTGATCACCTATTGTACTCATTTTTGTAAAGTTATCAGTTTATTACTGTTAATTCTAGGAGAAGTTCACAGTCCTTAGTGACTGCTCAGAATTCATTACTTTGAAATCTTGAATTGATTAAGCGTTGAATATTATTGATATTTTCTTTCCATAGTGACTATTGTTGATAATCATCGATACTTCTTGTTATCTTGAACTATCATTATTGATATACCCTTTAGAAATCTAAACTACATTAATTTCCCTTTTGTTGTAATACTTCCTGGGCAAAATTGTTGCTCATCCTTGCTTTCCTTAAAACTTTCAGTTAAAGCAAAACGTGGTGAACCCTCTAGCAAGGACAAGGGTAAAGAAAAGGCTTTGGAGTAGTTCTTTCTATGTTTATATGAATGTACTATTATTTGGTTGTAGAAGAACTTATTAAGCTATGTTTAATTTAAGTTGTATTGTATTATGTATTAGTCATGTCCAAACGGTGTTTAATTATGATTAGTTATGTAAGAGATGTTTAAGTTACGAACCCTTGGGACAAAAATAATTATGTTATAACAATGAAATTTATTCTATTATTCCGTTGTGTGAGATGTTGATTTATTATTAAGAGTTAGTATCAGAGCGGTAGTTATAAAGCTTAGGAGCGAGAGTCCTTAGTGTTAGGTTTGTAATATTCATGAACACAATCAAATTGCAAAAATAAGCGAAAATGTGTAAAAATCGGAGTTTTAAAATTTTACAAACCATATACCCGGATCACCCTTTATGCACAACTATTAATTAAAAGAAAAGATAAAGAATAAAATCATACCCTTGAAGATCGAGCTTCCTCAAGTACAAGTTCACCTCCAAATCCTTTCGCGTTCAACTTGAATTCACTGGGTTTGGTTCCTTCCTTTGATCAACGTTAGCCACCCAAGTGTTTGGCCTCTAGAGGTGATCCACCAAGGAAGAAGAAGGATTCAAGAAGATGGGTGGTTGGCTAAACCCTAGTTTTTCTATCTCTATAGAAAATGAGCGTACTCTCCAACCATTGGAATTATAACGTAGTCTTGATATCTGATATAAGACTCCTCTTATAAAGATATCAAGTAACCCTATTAAAAATAAGGTATTATTTAATTAAACCCTTTTTAATTAAAGGGGCTCCCTAATCTTATTAGAGATAATTAATTAAACTCCTTTAACTAATTTTTCTTCTTAATCCAATTAGGAATAAATGAAAGTACTTATATTAAATTAATTCCTAAACTCTTTTAGAAATTAAAATAATAATAATAATTGTAATAATATTAATAAGACTCCTCTTATTAATTTATATTTAATATTTCTAAAATATTAAATAATAATATTAAGCTATTTAATTTATTCTATCACCATAGATTAAATTAAATATACATAACATATTATTACGATTATGCCATTAACTTCTTAAATAATTATTCTTCCTTTTATGGTGTGACCCTTTAGGTTCTCCATATTAAACCTATTGTGAATAAATCAATTAGAACAATTCTAATCTTATTTAAATAAACAAATTAAATAATTAATTTATTTAAATAAATAATATTTATTCTACAATAGGGATAAGCCTCCTAGCGATCAACGACTTTCCGATAATATAGATTTCAACATTAATCATAAAAGAACCTTTGAGTAAATAGTTACCGTATAATTCAATCCTTCCACCATACAATGTCCCAATTAAATATAAGACATGGAATTATCACAAGTCTTATTTTATTTAATTATATGTATTTCGACTCTTAAATGCACAACTCCAAAAAATGCAAATTAGAAACTCCTTTTTATTTCATTCTGCCATGGCCAAGGACTACTAGGTTGTCATTTATCGAATCACATAGGACATTTCTCTTCTTTTAATAGAAGTGGTAGATTCTTTATTGATCATACATTATCTCCATGTACAACTTATTATACCCAAGCATACCCTTTGATATACCCTAAGGGTCTTAAGGAATAAGTCAAAGTATAACTCATCATACACAAGATACTATGATGATCTCAAGTCCAAGGATCACTTTTACTACTATCACTACAGGAATTCCTATTGACAGGCAAGTAAAACTCCATTATGTATTCCTTAGCGAGCCACATTCAGTGAACTTATTCTCTAATAATCACCTACATACTTGCTTTAGTGTCTCCACACAAATGCTCATGAGATCAATCATCATCATCCAATGAGCAAGCAACGTATGTACCAATCTATCCGGATTCACTAATCCCCAATTTCGTAATCCAATGATTGGGAACTATTTTAGTTTTAAGCTTTCTAAGAATTTAGATCTCATGAGAATGATCATCATCATTATTCTAAAAGCATTGCTTAAAACTATGGGTTTATCACATAGTATAAAACATCATCATGTAGATAATTAAAAGCCTTTAATAAATTAATACTTTTTATTAATAAATGAATAATATTGTTACAAAGTATATGCTTTATCATCAAACATGATTGGCTTGTGTGCATACTACATTCAATCTCCCACTTGCACTAAAGCCAATCGCCATGGTATCTCATACTGTTCTTCTCTAAGTGACGATTATCCTGCTGTTGGATAAGCTTTAGTTAATGGATATGTAATGTTGTTCATGAGAGTCCACTATCTCTATAGTGATTTCCCATCTTTCAATGATTCTAATAATCAAATGAAAGTGCCACAACACATGTTTAGATCTAAGATGAGACTTAGGAACTATTCCTAGTTCTCAGAATGAACTTTTAATCCAAACAATCAACTTGCGACTTCATTTATAGCTATATACTTTGTCTTTATCACTAAACCGCAACTCTTTCATTGTTTGGAACCTTTCCAATTCATCGCACTAATCGCTCAAGATAACGCTTTTACCTTATAAAGGATTTTTCTATCATCTTAGTCCATCTGAAAAACTTGATTCTCATTAATCCTCTAGTTTTAATTTAGACCCACCATGAATATGAGCACATCCTTAGTGCTTAAGTTAAGCACTTTTAGATGTTTTCACTGACTCATAGTGAACTTCTCCATAATATGACTGATCAACATCAGGTCTCGTATATTTCATTGCATACATGATTGTCACTCATGCGATCTCTCTTCTTTTAATAGTTTGTGGGAACTATTAAGAGAGATACACTCCATGGCTCATCAACATGAAACATCTCTTGGAGCTTTCTATGCTAAACGACTTTAGCATCAAATGAATATACATTCCTTGGGTTAAGTCAAGCATCCTCTTGAATCTATCTATATAGATTTTATCCCCAATTAAGATATTCTTCCCAAATCATTCGTGGATGAATTTTTAGACAAATTTATCTTTACTGATTGTAGCATTGGTATGTAATTCCTCATCCGTAGTATATCAACATATAGTACTAGAAATTTCACGACGCTCCCACTGACCCTTTTGTACACACTAGAAGTCTTACCTCATCGAATGTAACTCTGGATCATCATCTTCTATGATGTGTACCTCATCATCATCATCCATGATGAATCCATACCTCCTAGGTATCTTTGGTACTATTCCGATTTTACGATTCTTTGTGGTACAATAACAGTCTATCTACGTGTTCCTCTTATTTGACTTATAGTGTTTTATGGTTCTTGAACTCTTCAAGATCTATTATCCTCCCACTAGCCCCTTTTAATGATAAACACCTTTATCTTAGAAAGCAAAGATGTTTCTTAACAAACACCTTTTGCTAAGTAGAATTATAGAACATATACCCTAAACTTACTTTAGGATGTCCCACAAATCAGTATACATGTCAAATCTTGTCCCAAGCTTATCCTTCAAACCTTTTCACATAAGTTGGACAACCCCTTATCTTAACATACTTAAGATTAGAATCCTCCACCATAACTTTTATGGAGTCTTGGGGCTGGATTTTGAGGTTACCTTTTCGTAGATATGTAGCCATTTCTAGGACATGATCCTAGAAGGATACTGGAATGTCGGTAAAATCATTTTGGACCGTACCATGTTCAACAAGGTATGATTTTTCCTTTCAGATACATCAATCAATTATTACGTATCATGAGGTGTCCATTATGAGAAAAACCATTTGAGATGATCTTGAAACTTATAGCACAAGTATTTATTCCTTGATCTTATCAAAGAATCTTAATACTTTGCCAATTTGTTTCACTTCTAAATTCTTTGAACCTTTCAAATAATTCACACTTGTATTTCAACAAATACATACATTCAACTCTTTGAATGATCATCTCCTTTTCTTATACTAGTTTGTTCAATTTACAAAATAATTTTTCACGTAAGTCAAGTATACAAAATCCATTAAGTAATCTTTCAGTTCTATACGAAACATTATTATTATAAATAGAACAACAATTGTTCTTAATTATAATACCAAAGATTTCATTGTCCAACAATAAAATGGAAATAATATTTTTAACAAGAACTGGAATACAATAACAACTTATTGACTTAATAGATTTTCCCGTAGGCATTGCTAAACTATAAGTTTCTATGGCTAATATGGCAACCTTTGTTACATTTCCCGCACATAGGTTTACTTATATTTGTTTAGCTTTCTACTTCTGTTTGGTCCCTTCATAAATCTATATTTATGATAACCAAAGTCAGATCCAATACCCAAGTAGAACCTCGACTTAAAGAAAAAATTTATTTTAAATCATGAACAAATTTGTATTTGTAACCAAACTTCACTAAGCTTCTTTGGTTAGCCTCTCGCAAGATGCTTCTCATGATTTTTTTTCCAAAGGTCCGTGCTTATTGCGGTGGAAGCAAACACCTTTGCTATTCAGATCTGCTTTTGTTCTTATTATCCTTTATTTTTGCCTTTATATTTACCTTCTTAGAATCGTTCTTTTTTTCGTAAGATCCTTTGGCCCCTACCAAGAAGACTTGGTCTTTCTTGGTTGAAAAGTGACTCAACATTTTCAAATCATATTAAGCAAATCGGCGAGGTGATATCTAGCTTGTTTATATGAAAAATTCACAACAATTGTGAAAGGAGTCCGGGAGTGAGTGCAAGATCAAATCTTGCTCAACTCTCCATCCATGACAAAACCAGGTTGTCCTAATTTGATCAATCAAATTGATTATGTTCATAACTTTTTCTGCATACTATATAGTGCCATTGGCCATTCTAGATCGGAAGAGCTCCTAAGATATCTGATATCTATCAGTCTTACTTTCCTCACCATCAACTACTTGATGTGCAGGAATATAGTAAGAGCATCCATACTTTCATGCTGACGCTGATGCTCGTTACTCATGGATGCGAGCATGATGCATAGAGCTAATCAAGCATCATCTTGCCACTTTCTAAAAGTAGCAATCTCTTGCTCGAGGCATTGTCTCGCAACCATTGCGGGATAGGCGATATTATGGACATAAGATAGCTTTTCACCATGATGAAATATTCTCAAATTCCTTAACCAATCCGCTTAATTTGGTCTCAAGTTAATTTAGCATCTAATATGCTTCGCGAGTGATAGTAATTTTAGACATTGTAAAATTCTCAGAAATGAATTTGTAATTAACAACATTTTAACATACATTCTTTTATTAATTACTAAAATAAATTAGGTCTTGTTTTAAATTGGTATCTCCCAATATTTTCTTCAAACTATATTACCCTCAATTTATATAGTTCGACAAAATCTAATTAAAGATCTGCTAGTGAGAATAAGGATCCCATTTCAAATGTATATAGCCTTGCGATGACACAATAAACTATATATAAATAAATAGGTAGACAACTCTTGTCAATTACATCAACTATGCAACTCCTTTTATTTTGCCTCTTAGATTATTTTGATCAAGTGGTGGCACATTCGAATCAAAATTATCCAAGTTAAGTCCGACCTAGCATTCCATATATTCAAAAAAGAAAAATATCATCCTTGTGGTGACACAACAAAACAATATTGTTCAATTTTCTTTATAAGCATCAAATGTGATAAATTAACATCTTAAATACTTAATACTTGCTTTGCGGTGACACAACAAACTCATATTAAATATTTAATACTCTATTAATTTTATCATGCTAGAAGGCGACGTTCGATATTCCAATTATCTTTGAACGCTTAGGACTTAATATAAAAATTTGAGGGGTTTGTTATTAAAATGTCTCATCTTGTTTAGCGTGCATGCACATATATATATAAAATACGCGTCATATTAATAAACATGCGAAGCATGTTTGCATAATATATAATATATATATATATATATATATATATATATATATATATAGTATAGCATGCACATATAGAATATATATTCTACCCGGATTGATTATGGACTTTTATTCTAGTTTGGTTCACTAGAGCCACCAAGTGAACCAAAAGGTCAAACCCTAGGGGTGCAAGAATTAATATTTAAATATAACTATTACATTTAAACTCTCTAGTCCATTACAAACGGGTCTTCAAGCGCTCCTTGTTCCTTGATCTCCAATTCTTCAAAATTAATTCTAACTATTCCTATTACAAAACTATTTAAAATAAATAGAAACCTTGATTAGCAGTCAAGGGGAAGTACATAAGAGGGAGTTAGAATTTACATTAAGAAAAATTAGAGAAGACGAGGTACGCAGACCCCATTTAATAAAACCCATACATTCATGCATCCAACTAAAATAAAATCCAATCACATTGGTCAATAGTCCATAATCAATCTCATTTATTATCATACACATCATCATATGCATCAATAAATAACATTCATCTCATGAACAATAAACATTTAATATATATATTGATATCATTTAATGGGCAACTTTAGTTAGTATAAAATCTATTTTTGAATCAAAATAAACTCCTTTATTTTAATCCAAATTTAAATCAAAATAAAACTATTTTATTTTAATTTATCCAATTTTGAATAAAATAAACTATTTTATTTTAATCAAAATCTTTAATCAAAATAAACTCCTTTATTTTAATTAATTACTAATCCAATTCGTGTATATATAAAAAAATTATTAAAAGAAACACGGATTATCTTTCCTATTCACAAATAAATTCTTTATTTTGAATAATATGAAATCTTATTTCATATCTAAATAAACTCCTTTATTTTTACTTGAAAGATCGATTCTTTTTCCTATTCACAAATAAACCTTTTTATTTTGAATAATATGAAATCTAATTTCATATCAAAATAAACTCCTTTATTTAAGGAAAAATAGAATCCAATTTCAACTCCAATTAGTTATCATGGAATCCAATTCTAACTCTAATTAGTTAGCATGAAATTTAATTTTAAAATTAAAATAAACCATTTTATTTTAAGATTAAAATAAACTTTTTATTTTAATATTAAAATATACTTTATTTTAATTATAAAATAATTAAGGATAATATATATATATATATATATATATATTAACCGTTAATATATATATCATGAAATTGGAAGATCCTGTATACTAGTATATATTGTAGATAACTAAAGAAATTATGCACGTTAATATACATCATGTACAGGATCACCATGTAAGTGATTCACGTGCCACCAACTAGATTATATATAAATATATAATATATAATCATACATATATATAATAAAGCACACGTGAATCATTGAAGCATATGCCGTGAATCCTTTTATCTTTTAGTAAAACAAATCAAATGAACTACGGATTCTCAAGAAAAATAGTTTCGTAATTTATTTTTATTTTTTTAAATTTTATACAATAAAATTATGCCCAATTAAATTGTTTGAAACACATATCAATATACATATCAAATTAAAATAATTAATAATTCGCATAAAGGTTTGGCTCTGATACCACTGTTAGGTTTGTAATATTCATGAACGCAATCAAATTGCAAAAATATGCGAAAACTTGTAAAAATCAGAGTTTTAAAATTTTACAAACCATATACCCGGATCGCCCTTTATGCATAATTATTAATTAAACGAAAAGATAAAGAATAAAATCATACCCTTGAAGATCGAGCTTCCTCGTGTACAAGTTCACCTCCAAATCCTTTCGCTTCAACTTGAATTCACTTGGTTTGGTTCCTTCCTTTGATCAACGTTAGCCACCCAAGTGTTTGGCCTCTGAGGGTGATCCACCAAGGAAGAAGAAGGATTCAAGAAGATGGGTGGTTGGCTAAACCCTAGTTTTTCTATCTCTATAGAAAATGAGCGTACTCTCCAACCCATTGGAATTATAACGTAGTCTTGATATCCTCGATATAAGACTCCTCTTATAAAGATATCAAGTAACCCTATTAAAAATAAGGTATTATTTAATTAAACCCTTTTTAATTAAAGGGCTCCCTAATCTTATTAGAGATAATTAATTAAACTCCTTTAACTAATTTTTCTTCTTAATCCAATTAGGAATAAATGAAAGTACTTATATTAAATTAATTCCTAAACTCTTTTAGAAATTAAAATAATAATAATAATTGTAATAATATTAATAAGACTCTCTTATTAATTTATATTTAATATTTCTAAAATATTAAATAATAAATATTAAGCTATTTAATTTATTCTATCACCATAGATTAAATTAAATATACATAACATATTATTACGATTATGCCATTAACTTCTTAAATAATTATTCTTCCTTTTATGGTGTGACCCTTTAGGTTCTCCATATTAAACCCATTGTGAATAAATCAATTAGAACAATTCTAATCTTATTTAAATAAACAAATTAAATAATTAATTTATTTAAATAAATAATATTTATTCTACAATAGGGATAAGCCTCCCCAATGCGATCAACGACTTTCCGAGATAATATAGATTTCAACATTAATCATAAAAGAACCTTTGAGTAAATAGTTACCGTGACAATTCAATCCTTCCACCATACAATGTCCCAATTAAATATAAGACATGAAATTACTCATCGAGTCTTATTTTATTTAATTATATGTATTTCGACTCTTAAATGCACAACTCAAAAAATACAAATTAGAAACTCCTTTCTAATTTCATTCGCCTTATGCCAAGGACTCTTGGGTTGTTATTTATCGAATCACATAGGACATTTCTCTTCTTTTAATTGAAGTGGTAGATTCTTTATTGATCATACATTATCTCCATGTACAACTTATTATACCCCAAGTATACCCTTTGATATACCCTAAGGGTCTTAAGGAATAAGTTAAAGTATAACTTATCATACACAAGATACTATGATGATCTCAAGTGCAAGGATCACTTGTACTACTATCACTACAGGAATTCCTATTGACAGGCAAGTAAAACTCCATTAAGTATTCCTTAGCGAGCCACGTTCAGTGAACTCATTCTCTAATAAGCACCTACATACTTACTTTAGTGTCTCCACACAAATGATCATGAGATCAATCATCCTCATCCAATGAGCAAGTAACGTATGTACCAATCTATCCGGATTCACTAATCCCCAATTTAGTAATCCAATGATTGGGAACTATTTTAGTTTTAAGCTTTCTAAGAATTTAGATCTCATTAGAATGATCATCATCATTATTCTAAAAGCATTGCTTAAAACTATGGGTTTATCACATATTATAAAACAGCATCATGTAGATAATTAAAAGCCTTTAATAAATTAATACTTTTTATTAATAAATGAATAAGATTGTTACAAAGTATATGCTTTATCATCAAACATGATTGGCTTGTGTGCATACTACTTTCAATTAGATTATAACTTAGGAGAACTTAGAAGATAGAGAGAGATGAAACTCATGTAGAGATTTCCTAGAGATAGACTTTGCGATGCCCCCAAATCTGTGTATCTTTGAAACCGACATATGGTGCTCCACAGTGCTACAGTTCACACAAACATTCAATTAAAATGCCTCAAAAGAATGAATATGTCTTATATATATATTGCAAATAAATATTACCATTCCCCAAGTTCTTTATAACCGTTACATTTGTTCTTGTCATAATATTAAATATTATCATTACAAACCTATGGGGATATTATATATATATTGCAAATCAATATCCCAATGTTTGGGCTTCTATGGGGTCCGTAGTTTATTTGAACTCCGGCGGACTGACACTCTTGAAAGCCTTAAAAGTAGTAGCTCGTACTACTCCAGGAGTTACGGGGATATTAGCCCCATTTCTATTAAACGCGATTGTTAATAAGTTAACAAATTCCTGCATTGGGTTAACCCGACCACCCTCTGGTTGATTTACATTATCTTCTTGGTTACGTTGTCTCCTTCTTGGCGGCATTTTGCTGTTAAAACAAACAACACATCATTAATATTCTTTTCCTTATTACTTAGTTATTATTCAAGATTAAACAATAACTTCAACATTCATTACTCAATAAGTTCCGTAAAAAGGCTTATATTGATTCATTCCTTGTAATATAATACTATATCGTTTACATTACACATCCTAAGCTGATTACATTACTATCCCACAATTGCTTTCCAAGAATTGGGATTTACAAAAGACTACCCTTTGCTATACAAAAGAGGGTTTTACGTCACTTCTAGATACACAATATTTACATATCTAATTCTACTCTAGCTATTACTAGATTACATATGCCGCAAGGCATTATCAAAATCCGTTGTGGCAAGACCGGCGATAACATCACGGCTGATAATATGCCGAGTCTACCCTGCCTTTATCAGATACCTAGCTACCTGCTGCTAGAAATCCTTATGAGAACTCCTATGAATATAGGGCATCCTCCCTATCTTCTGCTTCTTGGTCTTTAGCTCCCCCCCCCCCCAGAGCTCAAATACCTTCTGTTTTAGCTCGTGGACCTTGTCATTGGCTAGAACTCTCTCGTCATGTTCCTGCTTCCACATCGACTCCATAGCTGTCTTATCTTGCAAGACAGCATAGAGCTCTAACTTTAGCTCCTTCACCTCCTGACAGTAATGGAGGTTTCTGTCAAGCACTGTCATAAACAGTGACATCATCAACTCCCCGTGGGGTGTCTCTTCAACAAGTGCTATCAGGTTAAAGGACACAACCTCCACCTCTTTTTCTGACATGTCGTCAAATACCGACATGAGGTCATGGTTCTCTGAGTCTCCAAACTCAATCACCACTACCTCCGGCTCCTTTGCTATTGGGTTCGGTATAACCTCTATCTGATTAACTGATTCTTCACTTTCTACTTATACATATCTATACATTCCATTTTATATCATATATATAAAACACATATCATATATATAATGCATTTTTAAGGTTACTTTCATCTTTTACTTCTTTGACTTCTCTTAAGGTTATGACATAAGGTTTTATTTTCCCCCTTAAGTTTTATAACCTAATGCTTTTATACCAACCTATGACGTCCCCAAATCCGGGTATCTTCCAACCTGACATATGGTGCTCCACAGTGCTACAGTTCACACAAACATTCAATTGAAATGCCTCAAAAGAACGAATATGTCATATATATATATATATATATTGCAAATCAATATTACCATTCCCCAGGTTCTTTATAACCGTTACATATTTTCTTGTCATAATATCAAATATTATCATTACAAACCTACACTATTACATAGGTACTCTATAGGTTCGCCTTAGCCTTTCCTTTATCCTTGTCGGATCCTTAAGTCCATTCAGTCTTAGCTACATTCATATGGTTCAAGCAAGAGTGAGCATAACTAGCTCAACAAGTATAACAATTCCATTTAAAGGACATGCTTGAAACATACAAATCATATATCTTCAATAACTGAACAATAGTTATGAAGTACTATTGATAATTCAAAATAGCACTTCTCTTTTCTTTAAATTTTTTTACAATAACAATATTCAGTAAAACATAAATTTTGGTCCAAGACCTTGAGCATTTCATACTTTCTTTGAAAAGGACAATGCGACACTAAGTCCGTAAGTCTGGCATTACTTACGAGCACGTCTAGGTGATCAGCCTATAGTACTCTATGTTGATCAACACTACATTCTTTAAACGTATGTACCTTTAAGTGGTTGCAACCTCACGTCCCTGTCGTTTGACGACAAAATATTTGTTTAGCACACTCAGTCTTCATTTGAAAACCACACCAAAATAGTTTGGTAAATCATTGACAATACTTCGATAGATTATAAGAAATCCAAAACATCTTAAGTCCAGCCGAAAGAACTGGCTTTGACTTCATCATACATCAATTCATGCATAAGAATACATGAATTACAAAGCTTGTCTAGATTGAACATAGACAAGGGTTAGAATACTTGCCTTCAGCATTTGCTACAGTTATTACACTTTCACTTTAAGTCTTTAAAGTCTCTACAATAGATGATCACATAACATAACACATTAGGTCATGAATAAACATACATGGTTCCTAATGAATCTTAACCTTTTCTCAAACTAATCATATATTAGATTTGTTACTATTGGTTCCGGCTTGCCATTTATAGTTTACATTGTCATTCCGTTCATGTTCGATTGATTATCTTCAATCTTTAGTTATCATAATTAAGGTTTAAATACTTTAAACAATGCTACATTAAGTTAATTAATGTTGTACTTCATAATTAAGCAACTACCTTTCTTTTTATCTTTGTAAGCTTTCTTTACTGTGCAAACCCTAAGTCCAATCGCATCATGCAAACTTTTTTTCTATAACTCAGATCACTACTTCTGTGGTTTCCAAGATGCCATATTCAGTCTTGGCGCTGCGGCACCACTCACAATACTGAGGCTCGCGCTATGGCGCCACTTCCTAGTATGTCCCATTCCTAGCTCACGCTACCATGTCATACCACACCATACCATTGGTCGTGTCACATGCATGCGTGACCGAGCCTCGAGCGAGCTACTACAGTTCATTTCTTTTGTGAACTTTCCGGGGCCATAACTTATTCATTTTAAGTCCGAATTGGCTCGTTCAAAAGCCATTAGCTCACAAATCACATAGTCTGTGTGTTCATGCAAGAATTTTATATTTTTGATTTCGTTAACTCAAAATACACCTATTGGTTCATTTTTAATGAAAATGATAAACGTTCATGAAAGTTCAACGCTCGTTTCTTCGTTCTAAGTCGGAATTCGATCATTTTTGAGTCTACAACTATATAATGCCAAATAAGACTTGTCTCCATCGAAAACCAATGTTTTCGAGCTTAATATCAAAATTTAACTTCTAATCTGAGAATTTCACGAATTTCACGATTATCGTCTAATCGTGAATTCCGGCATAACTTCGTTACTTATGATTTGTTCATCTCTTCAAATGGATTCCATCCATTATATTGACATCTCAATATACATATTACATTAACTTATTTACATGATAAGTTATTACTTATTTTTCATGAGCTTATAACTTATCAAAGTATAAACTACATATAATTTTATTTTGCATGACTTATAATGGTTTAAGTCTTCTAACCAACATTCTTACATCTTCTTATCATACAAACTTCATTCATGTAAACATGTTATAAGTTCTTCCTTGGTTCATAACTTATCTATGAACAAAGTGCTTATTCACGGCTTATTAAGACTTAAGTCTTTAGATTCTTCATTCTTATCATTTCTTAGCATACATGTCTATTAATCCACACTTCTCTTATCAACTTTTAATGAACATAGGATCATTACCTTTAATGAATAAGCTTTTCTTCTTCTTTTCTAACAATGGATGTCTAGTTATTCTTACTTATTCTCTCTAACAATTAAGTTGGAAGTTGTTAGATGAAAGTTAACAAACAACAAATGAAATCCAAAGCTTTCTATTTATAGGATTGCTAAGGTTAGGGCATAATGGTCAATAACCAATCACACCTCCTTACTATTCATTACCTAGCTATTAAGTTAACTTGCTTATTACACTAATTACTTGGTCATCACATTATTTTCTTCGCCACCAAGATCACCCATGTGATCATGGCCCCACACGGGTTGTCCCATGGATCTTATTCACCCATTGGATCTTAATTTGGGCTTTAATTCAAATAGCTTAGCTTATTCTTTTGGGCTTATATTAATTCAGTTTGGACTTTACTTTAATAACCACTTGGGCTTTAACATTACTCACACATAGGCTTGCACATTAACTTCTATTGGACTTTACAAATTGCTACACAATCCCATAAGTCCATTTCATTTGGCTTAAAGCCTTATAACGTATTATTTTCATATTCTCACTCATATACTTATTTAACATATACGATATACAATCATTCATATATACTCGTATAATACTTCGTATCATACTCGTATTTATTATCTTGTACAATATCTATGTATTATACGATCAACACTTTAGTTCCTTAACGCTTTATTTTCTCTAACATTCTCAAATTAAGTCCGCATGCGAAAAACTATATTTTCCACACTCGAATTATTATTATATAATCCGTCTTACCTCGATATTCTATCGTTACGTATTTCTCGGAAGTTCAAAAATAATTTCTGAGCAAAAATCGATCAATAGTGTTTTTTAGAAAATTTCTCGGAAAGCTTTTATTTTTGTCTTGGAAATCAAAACACTTTAATTCCTTCACGTAGTCGAAATACTACTACATTCCGACGTTTCTAGGTTATAAAATGATATTTATCTTACTACCATATAATTTTATTCATTATTTAATTAAATAAAATTATTTTATAATGGATCCGAATTTCTCGGTTGTTACAGACTTAGTGTGTTATGAAATATAATTTCATTATATAAATTGAACTTATGTTTATTTAACACTTGATAGAGTTGTTGTTTGTTTGTTTTATGTTGGTGGTTGTTGGATGACTGACATGGGAGGACCTAGCCGAGTAGTAGAGGAGGAGCCGCGTGACATACGCGTGGTATTTGAGGCACCATTGATAGCGGAGCCTATATCAGCAGTGGCCTCTATCGATGATGATGACGAGGATGTAAAAACCCAAAACCCTGATAAGACTCGTATGTATAAAATCCCGTTATATAAATAAAATATCTCCATTCTGAATGTGTTATGTGTTAATATATACTTGGTTTGACAAATTTGACAAAATAAATTTTTGTCCGAAAAACGTGTTGCTTGACACCTCGTGCTTAATTTTTTTTTCTATAATCGGACTTTTCGGTAAAATTATTTTGACAAGTTGCTTTGTCGGGCTTACACTGAAAAAACGCTTTGTCGTGCTTGTTTGGATTAGTGAGAAATTTAGGTTAACAATCCTAGATTAACAAAGCAAAACCCTAACCCTAATTTATAAACCTAACCCTAATTAGCTAAACTAACTCTAATTAGCTTATGTTAACACCTAATCATGGTTAGTAAACTTCAATTAGGTACTAATTAACATTACTTAACATTCCTAATCATTAGAAACAAAACCCTAATCAAGATTAGTGAAGATTAAAGCCTACTTAAGCTACTAAACAAACCTAACTAGCTCACAAGTAGGTTAGGAGTCACCATTGCAAGTTCCTATGCTGCACATGACATTCTTGTAACTCCCAAGCATCACAATAGTCATCAGATCAGATCTTTGTAGACGAAAGTTGCTCAAAAATGACCAAAAAGTCAAGTTGAAGAATTCTATAAATAGGAACCTTAGGGCTAAGCAAACTCACAAAATTCTGAAGCCTAGATACACTTATAAACTTACCAAATCAAGTCTGGGTGATAGCAACAACAACATCAGAAGCTAGAATAAAAAATTGTTCAAGAAAAGGTACAAACCCTAGTTTTTATTTAGCTCTATGATCTTATGTTAGATTTGTTGTTTAGATGTTTAGAATTATGTACTAGTATGTTAGAACGTATGTTAGATTGGTAGAACACGTTTTCATACCATCTAGATGCCTTAATTAAGTGTTTTAAGAAATCTGGAAATTATGAAAACTATGTCTGGCAGTCGAATGTCAGGGCCTATAGATTCATTTGTGTTTATGTTTTGGTCCGTTAATTGTTTGTTATTTGTAGCCTGTTAGTAGGTCTTTAATCTGGAAAAGAAAACAGGTTCATTTGAACCATAGATTTCAAGTTATAAGCAGTCAAAGTGGGTTGACCGTTCAGGGATTGCAGTTTTCTAGGTTACCTAGAAAGCTCAAGAACAATCGAACCGGCTACTTTGACCAATCTGTTTAATCATCTTCTGTTTGTGATTTTTGTAAGTTTTTGTTATAGATCAATACCCTGTTTATATGTACTACATATCTATGATCTTTAATTGAACAAACAACGTATAGGTTTACTGGAATTAATGGTCAAAAGTCGTTGATCGAAGTTTGACTTAAAGTTTTACTCAATTTTCCGTAAAACCTAATAACACGAAGAATGCGTTTGGTCAGTACTTTGACCAAAGATAATTAGAGACCTTAGATTTATGCTTTGTTCATGTTAATGTTATATATATATACCCTGACATATATACTGCATGTTACAACAAACATCACACACATCTAATACAGAGAATCAAAGATATTTAAGCCACAAAACCGTTGACCGGCCATGCCGTAGTTCTTACTCGTTACCCGTAAACTCAAGAACAACTCGATAAAGTGACTTTGAGCCTCTATAACTTCTTGTTATATGTAGGTTAAAGCCTAAAATTTGTTTCATGTTATACTATTATATGAGTACTACAACATCAACTCTTGAACAAACCGAGAATCATCATCAGTAGCCTTTTAATTAGTGGTCAAACTAGTCACTCGACCATGACCAAACTAAATCACGCCTGAAACTTCAAGAACACCCTAAATGACACTTTCATCACCAAGGGCTTTAATGCATCGTAAATTATTTTCTAAAATTAAATTATAAAATTATAAATAATTAATAAATAAATATAAAAATGCAGCTTTTAAAAATTATATTAAATTATTATAAATAAATTACGATATTTTTACATAAATTTAATAAATATTTTATATTATTTTGATATTATTAATAATTAACTTATTAATAAAGAAATTAGAATAAATTATTTATAAATACTAAATAATTATGGAAAAATATTATTAATGATATAAAATTATAATAAATGAATATAAATTATTTAAAAATAATAATCAACATTTTGTAAAATTTTAAGTAAATATTAATTACTTATAAATAGAAATAAATGATTTAAAATCAAAATAAATGTTTTAAATACTTTAAAATTTGTAAAAAGGTATTTTAAATTATAATTCAATTTTATAAATAAAATTTAGTCAAATTATCAAAGATATTAAACACCAAACCCAATTAATCTAACCCGATATTACATTAATGTTATAATTGAGTATTGTTATCAATAATAACGTGTTAGATTTATATATATGAACTTCGTAGGTATTTATTAACGATTGAATAGCATAACTTGACTGATCTACGCTTAGGCAAGTTCTCTATCCTTAAATTTCTTATAAAGCAAGTTTCCTAAACCCTACCTGTGACACCCCCAAAATAGGTATACATCACCCATTCTGAGTTGTCAATACATGGTACATAAACAACTACAAGTTTATTATTACAACATATAAACTGTGAGTTTAAATACAGATATTGCCATCTAGACAATATCCACACGCAAATAAATTCCCATCATAATTATTGATACATTATTTTACAAAAATGGTGAGGACTACTAAACAACTCTCTCTAGAACCTTCATTCCATACCCCGACTAGTACTCGCTACATTCTCGCCTCCTGAGAAGAAAAATGGAACAACAAGGAAAAGGGTGAGCTCAACTAGCCCAGTAAAGAATATTATGACTAAGATAATATACAACAAATTATCGTTAGTCCTCAACAAGGAAAAATCTAATAGAATACAATAGACAATAAATTTTAAATCAATATTCGCAGCGGAAATAATAATTCATTAGTAGAGTTAAGTAGAGAATGCAAACTACTATCTTCTATGTATGAATTTAAAAGTTCATCGTCGATATTTTATCCCTGTAACATCAATAAATATATATCTGGAATCAAATATTCATCTTTGCACTACAGTGCCAAGATATTCATCATTGGTCATGTTCATCTAAATACATCCCATCTTTGCACTACGGCCAAAGATATTCATCGAAATCATTCATCTTTGCACTACGTGCCAAAGATATTCAATAGTATCATCATTTAAGACCGAGGATGATGAAAAATATTTTTAAAGAAACGAATCTAGTGAAACAAAATGACAAGGATTAAGGATTAAGGATTCGTACTTTGTTTTATCCATGTCCAAAAATACCTCAAAAATAATCATAGTGGTGTAAAATTCAAGAATGATCAAAACATGGATACAATCAAAGCTAGTATCCACAATAGATATTTTAGACTAAAAGGAAAATTTTCATTTTTCGATGAATAAAGGTCGATTCGTGAATAAGATCAGTATACATGAATAGTGCCGATATCGTGAATAAGTAACTCACACACCAAAAGTTCCAATTTTGATAAAACTTCAGATCAATATTTCAAAGATAATGATATTGAAGAAATAATATCATTACGAAAATAATAATATCCCTTACCTAGAAAGATCGAGATTTCTAAATTTGAACACAGGATATAGGCTATTACTTGAACTTGCACCGTATAACAATACTCAAATTATACTCAAAATACTCACAAGAATACGCCGATAATATAGAGAGAAAACTTGATTTCGGTGTGATTTTCAATTCTAACCTAAGCACCCTATTTATAGGAAAATGCTTAGAACACCAAAGCGTAAAATTTAATATAATAATAATATATATAATCAAATTTCCTACGCTTTTAAAATCTGGTCCAAACTTCACCACACATGTGCCAAAAAATAATAAAATGTTTTTCTTAATAAAAATAATTAAAACTTCCAAAAATCAATTATTTCAGAGCTTCAGAACTTCAATAATTCGTAATAAATAGCCCTTTAATCAAAAAATTCAAATCTCATGGCTTTTTATAGGAAATTCAATTCTCTACAACTTTGTAGAAGAAAGTTTTCCCAAATTCCAAACAGAAATTGACCGAAATCCACAAACGGGCTATTTTACAAGCTATAATCAAATTTAAGTCAATAAATGGGGTCCACCGACATGTTTAACATGTTTTAAACATTTATTGCAACAAAAATACTCTTCCTCCTCATATACTCATATATCCCACATTCGTTGTAAAAATATCACCATTATTATATTATTAAAATAATATATTTAAATGAATTATTTTATCAGAAAAAGATAAAATATTAATTTTCAACAATTGTCATTTTAAAAATTTTCTCCATCTATATCCACATAAAATCAATATTTTCCTCATCATATAAATCAATAATTAATTATTCACAAATAATATTACGTAATCACAAAGATTAGCAACCAGTGCCGCTCCTAAGAAAGAGGGGCTTTCGAATAAAGATTTCTCCTTCATCGGGCGCCGCAATTAGGTGACCAAACCTCTCCTTATGTAACTTTCTGACATTGCCAATAATGTTATCTAATAATATTATTCAGATAGTATGAATTATTGCTTCGATAATGAAAAATATTGTGTAATGATAATTATAACAAAGAATATAAAATATCAACGCAAAGAATTATTAAATCAATAAATTATCGAATAAAGAATTATCGTAACCATTATTGAGTAAAGGCCTTTCACGTAAGAATCAATAATTGGTGCAATACTGCAGTATACTCGTGTTTTAACCACCCATTATTTTAATAAAGATTAACGGTAAATAACTACAATCCGTTATTTTTAAACAACTTATTTTTTTGTCATTTTCTTCATACAATCGCTTTCAAGTTATGGGGCCCACACATACATTTCAAGACCGTCGTCATTAATATTCCCCGACAAAGATCGAATATTCCACGACCAAACGAATATTTCCTAACAACAATGAATATTTTATAACCACTTGCTTATTTTGAAATATTTGCATATTTTACCCATAACTATCCACATTAATCAAATCAACCCTTACTATTTCAAAATAATAAATAGAGAAAATTAAATTTCATTAATAATAAGTTGGGGTCTTACAACCTCCCTCCTTATAAAATTTCGTCCCTCGAAATTGACGTGCGATTCTGGTGTTTCAAAAGGTGAGGATACCTCGCTTTCATTTCCGCTTCCAATTCCTGTGTCATTTCCTCTATAAAGCATGATTCCTCCACGTAACTTTAACTTGTGGTATGACCTTTCATACAGTAGGACATGCTCCTTCCTATCCAAGATCTTAATAGGTACCTCCTCATACGTTAAGTCTTCGGCTATTTCGCCTGGTTCTAACTTTATAACGTGGTTCGGGTCTTTCACATATTTACGAAGTACAGATATGTGAAACACATTATGAACACGAGACAGTTAGAGATGGAGGTGTTGGATAGGATTCACTTCGAAGAGAAGTGGGAGGAAGCCAATGATAGGGCAAATGACCTAGAGGATGAGGTACGGTGCAAGAGAAAGAAGATGAATAAGATGGGCTATGAAGTGTGCACGGCCATAGAGAGATTGATCAATGGGGGGAATCACTACCCAACAGAGCAAGGACAGACCCGACACACCATAAGCTGAGATTTGGTGGTGCACATCACTCAGAAGGAGTACTATTGCGTTGTGGAGCGTGAGATGATAAATTGAGTCTAGGTGTTAGAATTTAGTGGTTGTAGTATTGTATTGGTTTATGTGTTGTTAAATAGGTTGTTTTTGAATCTCAGTCTTTTGTGTAAGATGTGAGATGTGGCGCCCCCAAATCCGGGTCCCTTCGAACCTCGGATCCGGTCCGCCACGATACTACTATCGTCAAACTATTTATATCATTTATTCATAACTTAATGAATATAGCTTTGCTTATTACAATTTATAAAATATATTCTTTCCATTTCCAAGATCTATACAATGACCCCCAAACTTTTATAAGTTTCAAATCTTGGTTATTACCATTCTTTTCTTACATCATATTCGATGTTATAAAAATATACAGAATAATTTAAACTTTTTCAATCTCCTTTAAAAAAATAAATCTTTTATTGATGTATTAACTTGAATCAATTACATATCCTTGAATCAAATTATCTTATGACTCATTCTATTCGAATTACTATATAAATTTTTACATTTCGATGCGAATACCTCTATGTATCACATAATACAACTTTATAACTCAACATGTATTACATATTGTAAACTACTATCATGTACATGTACTAGAACCTAAACATGGTTCAAGAGAATATATTTAAACAAATGCATCAATCTCCTTTGATACTATTGAACTTTATCAATCAAGTATCACGTAATCTTTACCGTGAATCCTTAACCTGTAAAAGTGGTTATTTGCAATGGTGAGCTCAATAGCCCAGCAATTCTAACAGTTTTCATGCAGCACGTAGCATATAATATCATATTTAGTTCATGCATTCATAATCAATTAATATTTACAACGTATGTTACTTCACACATAACAGACATAAAGATTTACTTCACAAGCATATCATCAAATTAACTTCCAAATTTCATATATATCTCATATGCATTTCATATATATGCATCAACATTCTTATAGCATAATATAGCTCAACTAACAGTTATCGAATTCATATAACAAATAGGAACTGAAAGACCTGCCTGATTCGTAGTTTATCAACTACGACTTAACTGCTTATAGTTATCCACACTTCATGTATTCTTACACAGTTATATAATCATGGATTCATATCCATTAGTCATACATTCACACATTCTTAATGTAATAATAATGTTACATCGTTCTCTGTCTTGGTTTTTAAGATAATAACTTTGCTTTCTTAATAACCTCTTAGAATAGCTATGTATATATAGTACATCTTAGCTACACATGCTTCATATCAACATTCATAAATCTTTATCACACACTTGATTCGCTATGTGTTCGACATATATTTAAAGTCTATAGATACGCGATCTACATCGTTCTTACATTTTACAAATTGTAATAAAATTTAACAAATTTGGGTTTTATATAACCATTACATGCTCTTATGCTTAAAACATCATCTATGTCAAGTATTATAGCTTTACACATTCATTACACATATGCTTTAAGGTTCAAATCAAAGTTAAAATAGTTAGGCTTCACTACCTCAAGTAGTACTATTTCTGCCTTTGTTAGGTTTAGGGACTACAGTAATTGCTACTGTCCTCTAACCTGACCAGAGTTGAGCTTCTACTGTCAACCAAATCCTTTGCATACTAAGTCATTAACAATTATTAGGCACCCATGTTAGAGGACTTTACATACTCTTATGACCACTTCAAGATTAACTTCTTGTATTAGGGACTTAATTTAGGATTCCCAAGGAATTAGGGCCAAATAGGGTCATGTAAACACTATGCCTACTAAATTGGTCTTATGTACACATAAAGAGATCACATAAGCTATACTATGCATGCTCATAGGTGTTCACATCTTTTATTCATAGCTAGCAATGTTTATCACTTAAAATTTACTTTCAAAACATGTTTTAATGACTTCTATTGGCAAACTAGATAAGTGTACTTATAGGTCATGTTTAAGGACATAAATAGTACTAGCTTGCCATACTACAAGTTCAGAGGTTAGACAACACAATGCTCGTGAATATTGGTTTCAAAACGTCTAAGTTTTCTTTTCTCCAAATCCATGTTATGCCGACCTAACCATGCAAGGCATTCTATTATGAGTAAGGTAATCTTATATGTCATGTATAATATCATGAATTTTTATGTTATATCACTTAGAAGAACATATTCCATTGTCGGGAGCACTATACTTGCGTATGTGCTCGTTCGACGCCCTCCAATCGCCTCTAAATACGTATCAGTCACAAAGATGACTATTTTTACCCTTCCTAACGACCTATAATTGAAAATCTTAAAGAACAAAAGTTGTACGTCTATGCCTTCTAATTCCGGATCATCTTAAATTACCTCAATCGAAGTTCGTATGAAAACATTATGCCTAATTTACTACAAAGAGTCAAAGCAAATCACCACGATTATTGATGTCCAAACAGTAGTCGTCCCCAAATGGCCTTGGGGGGCAGCAAACATGCCTCAGAGCCGTAATTTCTCCTCGTGTTCTGTTCTTCGTGATTTCACAGACCCTTACCCCTTCCGATTTTCATAACATGAGTTATACTAATCCAAATTAGTCCGTTTTTTAATTCTATGAGTTCGTAACTCGTAAAACTACAACATACCAACTACCCAATATTTAACATAAACATTAACTAACCCAAATATGAATCTATATCTCATGATCATGCAAATGTTCATGTTTTGGACAATTTAGCGAGATCATTCACTACGAATTCGTTTCTAAACCAAATTGGTCCGTTTAACTCTCGTTGTTTTCGTTTTTAACTGTATTAACAACATCTAACAACAATTCATGAATTGCAACAACACTTAGCAATCAAATTTTTGACTCAAAATTGAGTTTTTCATTATACTTTTCTAAGAATTAAAGAACTTGAATTCAAGAACATGTAAGTATACAAATATTACCTCTTGAAGCTTAACTTTGCTGAACATAGCTCTTCAATCCTCTAATTGCTCCTAATTCTACTAACCTCTCCTAGCCATTTTTCTCATACAATTTAACAAATGTGAAAGAGAAAGAGAAGTCTTTATTTATAGCCAATTTAATACTCAGTTAATAATTTTGCCCAATGAATTAATCCTAGGGGAAGAAGAAGAAGCCATTGGTTATTAAGGAGTTGGTCACCTACTCCCTCTTCCCCCATCCCATTAGCCATGATTATCAGCTATCTAGCCATCATTGTAAGCTTGAGTTCACGTGAAGAAGAAGTATGCTTACTGTTATGCACTGTTGGGTCACTTATAATTGGACAAGTAGCTAATTTTGGTTTGTAGTAGCAAAAAGGGTTGCTAAAACATTTAGGTTTATTTCCTTTTTGTTTACCAAGTGTAACATTATGGTGTTATTATTATCACCTTGTGCTAAGATAGGGGTACATATACACATTAACATATAATCCATACATATTTGGGTTTGTTCCAATAATATTTTAATTGGGCTAACTATAAATTAATTGGGTACTCTTAACCCATTATTTTCTATCACACTTAAATATCACAATGATTAATATTAATCATTTATCCCATTACCATTAATTCTCTTTTAATAATTTTAGTTAAATCTTCAGTCTAGTTTAACTTTAATACTCAAGCCACACAAGACTCATTATAAAATATTAAGGGTCTAGGCCATGTTTGGCCTTTCCCCAATTCCACATTATTTTAATATTTATTTAATACAAGATTTAGGTGTCACACCTTACCTTAATGCTAAATTATTTAGCTCACCTTAGATTTAAAATAATTAATATATACTCTATTAATTATTTAAATTATACACTATACGTATAATTATTTGATTGTCCCAAGACAACTTCTTCCATCTTTATATTCAGCCATATCTTAAGTGATAATCTAATCCTTCCATCTCTAACCAATATTCATTTATAATTATATTGATATTTTCTTTTATTAATCACTTATCTTTCAAATATTACAATACTATGTAATATATTTAAAATATCAAATTAACATATTCCTTCCATTTTCTTTATGCAACACATAATCCTTAATTCACCATTTATGACCTTTATATGAGTCTTTAGTATACATTTCTTGAAATTTGATTTCCATAAACTAACTCAAGACTTCCTACAGACCGGCGCAGCTGGGCCATACCATGTTCAGAGGCAGACCAGTTCTGCTTGAGCAGAACCTTAGCTTTAATTCATGAATAATTCATGCTTTTAAATTACTAACTTGCCATACCAGTTAACGAACATCTACAACAACATTCTTCAATGATTTAGAGATTAAATTCAAGTTCAAATTCTATTTCCTTTAGTAGTTAGTTAACTATAAAGATCTCATATATATATATATATATCTAATTTATTTCCACAATTCAAGATATATATAACACATACATACATTCCTTTAATCTTCACTTCTCGTTGTGTATCAAATTACTTAATAATTCTCTAACCAATTTAAAGGTATATCGATTTCCTTTTCTCGTCAACAACGTATATATATACAAGTCTCAACCTAGCACGCATCGAGTCTTTAATAGTATTCAATATAGTACACTGAGTGGTTTCCCACAAACAACCAACAAATTAGTTTTCGTCTCGTCTACACTGCTTTTCACAAAGTGAGTTAGATCGACATTAATTCAGATATACCTCCGCCTCTCTCAAGGAATCGTTTAGCCCAGCTCCTATACATCCAACATTAAAGAGTACGGTTGCACTACCTTAGACTTGATACTTACTCGTACATATACTCAAGAAATTGGTGATTATCAAAAATATTTAATGTCACCAACTTACTATGATAAATATAATTCTATAAATTATTTAATGCCGATAGATAAATCTTATCCATCTTCTTACTAATTCATCTCTACAATTTATAATAATAAATATAATAATGGTATATATTTATTAAACATAACATCACTTATTACATAGCTCATATTATCCTATGTAACACAATACCACATACCTCATAACACACACACACACACGCGCGCACACGCACACACACACACACACATATACATATATATATATATATATATATATATTCTTGTTCGAACTCATCTCATGCTTTAAGAATTTTATCTACTAAATTCTTATTTTAATATTTTCTGAAAATTCGGGTTCTTACATGAGATAGTTGTAAACCCCCAAGTTTTTGAAAAATATTAGAGGGGTAATATGTGGGTGTTATCCCCGTCTTTTGTGTTAAGAGGGGATATGATGTTTTCAAACACGTGTTATAAAATTTTATTCCTTTTCATTTAAGAAATGTTTAAGTAATATAATTAGATAATAAAATGAAAATTTTATGATGCAGAAATATGCCGCCCAGACGTAGAATAACTGCACCGTTAGACTCGATTAATGATGAGAGAGGACCAGTAGATCTGATAGAGAGGCTTGTAGATTTGTTTGGGGAAGCTTTTAGGGGAAGAAATGAACCAATGCCATCCATTCCCCAAGTGGTTCAAGTCACAAACTTTAAGGATTTTAGGAGTGTAGGACCTCTGGAATTCGTTGGCACTACCGATCCGATCGTGGCTCATACATGGATCAAAGAGATGGAGAAGGCTTTCACAATCGCTCGTGTGGGTGAAGACCAAAAGATGGATTTTGCAACCTACATGATGAGAGGTGAAGCGAGCTACTGGTGGGAGGCAAATCAACATAGAGCGGGAAAAGGGATAGTAACTTGGGAGAGATTCAAGACTCTGTTTTTCGAGAATTATTTCCCGAAGAGCATGAAAAATAAGATGGAGCTAAAGTTCTTAGAAATTAAGTAAGGAGATATAACGGTGGCGCAATACACGGCTAAGTTCAATGAACTAGCCTAGTTTGCTGAACACAAAGTAGTAGATGAGGAGAGGAATGCTAGACGTTTTGAGCAAGGACTGAAGCCTTGGTTGTTTAACAAGGTGTCAGTTCTTCGGATCGATTCTTTTTAAGACATTGCTGGAGAAGGCCATTATTGCAGAGGGAGGAAGTAAAGCTTTAAGTCTGTATAACAAAGAGAAAAAGGGTAAGAGCACATGTGGAGATAGTCGTGGAGTAAGTAGTAGCGGAGGGAGTAAATCAGGAAAAAAAAAGTGGGAGAACAACAACAATAACAAGAACTTTAATAATCAAGTGGGGAAGTTTCGTGGAGAGTTTAAGAAGAAGGTTGAAGGATGTTCGAAGTGTGGGAGGTATCATAAGGGCGAGTGTTGGAAATGGCACAGTGTATGTTACAAGTGTGGCGAAGAGGGGCATATTTCACCCAACTACCCAAAGCTAAAGAAGATTAAACGTTGTTTCGCTTGTGGCATGGCAGACCACCTGATCAAAGATTGCCCAAAGAAAGGAAGTGGCAGAGAAAGCAACCAACAAGGAGGAAGTGGAAAACTGATGATTGGCGGACCAACGCCATCCAACCGTCCAACTGCCAGAACGTTTAATATGACTGTCCAAGACGCACTAGCTGCAAAGCACATTGTGTCAGGTATCATCCCGATCAATGATATAAATGCATATGTATTATTTGATTCGGGTGCCGCCTATTCTTTTGTATTTGAGGAATTTGCTAGTCGACTTAATTTACCCCGAGAACGATTAGGAAATCCCTTGAACATAGAAGTTGCGAATAAGGAAGCAATCCCTATAGAGTATATTTATTGAAATTGTTGAGTAAATTTTAGAAATCATGAACTAAGCATAGAATTAATTCCGATAACGTTTCGAGAATTTGACATAATATTTGGAATGGATTGGTTGTATAACTATGCTGCAATAATTGACTGTCAGAATAAAAGTGTGAATCTCCAGACTCCAAATAAGTCTAAGGTGGTGTTTTATAGTAGCTCAACGCTTAAGCAATCGTGTTGCCTAACGATGATGCATGCCAAGAAATTGATAAGAAAAGGATGTATAGGTTACTTAGCGTATATTGTTGATACTCGAAATAAGGGAGTAGAAATTAAGGATATACCGGTAGTGAGAGAATTTTAAGATGCTTTTCTGAACGATCTTCCTGGTCTTCTGCCAGACAGAGAGATCGAATTTGTAATAGACTTAGCACCTGGAACTACACCGATTTCGAATGCTCCATACCGTACGACACCAGTAGAAATTAAGGAATTGATGATACAATTACAAGAGTTGCTAGATAAGGGTTACATACGCCCAAGTGTGTCTCCTTGGGGAGCACCAGTGTTGTTTGTAAAGAAGAAGGATGGATAGATGAGGCTCTGTATCGATTATCGAGAATTAAACAGAGTGACAATATAGAATAGATATCTGTTACTGAGGATAGATGACCTTTTCGACCAAATGAAGGGAGCCAAGTGTTTCTCGAAGATAAATTTATGAATGGGTTATCACTAGTTGAAGGTACGAGAAGAGGATATATCAAATATGGCGTTTCAAACTCGTTACGGACATTTTGATTTTTTGGTACTGTCATTCGAGTTAACGAATGCTCCGACAGCATTTATGGACTTGATGAACCGAGTCTTCAAGCCATTCTTAGATAAATTCGTAGTAATTTTCATCGACGATATACTGATCTACTCAAAGACGGAAGAAGAACACACCGAACATCTGAAGATGGTTTTGGAAGAGCTAAGGAAGGAGAAGTTGTACACAAAGTTTACTAAATATGAATTCTGGATGAAGAAGGTTCAATTCTTAGGACACGTGGTGGATAAGGATGGAATTTCAGTAGACCCTACAAAAATGGAAGCAGTGAGTAATTGGGAGCAACCGAAGGCGCCAACTAAAGTAAGAAGCTTCTTAGGGTTAAATGGGTACTATCGAAGATTTTTCCACGATTTTTCTAAGATAGAAACCCTGTTGACCAATTAAACGAGGAAGACGGTGAAGTTCGTGTGGACGGACAAGTGCGAAGAGAGTTTCCAATAGCTGAAAAAGAGATTGAGTGAGGCGCCTGTATTATCATTACCAGATGATATGGGAGGATTATTAGTGTATAATGATGCGTCGCATAGAGGACTGGGTTGTGTGCTAATGAAACATGGCAAGGTCATTGCATATGCATCACGATAATTGAAGGATTACGAAAAATGTTACCATACTCATGACTTAGACTTAGTGGCAGCAGTTTTTGCGTTAAAAATTTAGAGACACTATTTGCATGGAGAAAAATGTGAGATATACACGAACCACAAGATTCTGAAATATATCTTCACACAGAAAGAGTTAAATATGCGTCAGAGGAGGTGGTTAGAATTGATTAAAGATTATGATTACGATATTCTTTATCACCCGGGGAAAGCAAACGTAGTGGCCGACGCGCTATGCAGGAAAGAAAGGAAAATTTTATTTCAATTGACAACTCAGAAGGAGTTAATAAGGGATATTGAGAAATTGGAAATAAAAGTGAAGGGACTGGAGAGGACTAAAGAGAGACTGTTTATAGTCGAAGATCGTCCAACCTTGTTGGATAAAATAAAGGAATCACAAGAGAAGGATGAAGAATGCGAGAAAATCAGGAAGAGGATCATAGAAAATAAGAAAAGTTCAAGATGGATAGAGATGGTATTTTTAGATTCGAAGGGAGAGTATGGGTGCCAGCGATAACCGAGTTAAGAGAAGAAATTTTACACGAGGCACACAATATGACGTATTTTGTTCATCCAGGAGGCACAAAGATGTACCAGGATTTGAGGAAATATTTTTGGTGGCCAAATCTAAAATGAGAAATCGCGGAGTGCGTTCGTAGATGTCTTACTTATTAACGGTTCAAAACAAAGCACCAGAGGCCGAGTGGTCTACTCCAACCTTTGGAAATGCCAGAGTGGAAATGGGAGCATGTTACGATGGATTTCGTGGTAGGACTTCCAATCACGCATAAAGGTTTTGACGCCATTTGGGTTATCGTAGAGCGACTAACAAAGACAACTCATTTTCTACCAACCAAGATCCGATATAGTTTAAATCACTTAGTAAATCCGTATATAAAGGAAATTATTTCACGACATGGAGTGCCGCTGCCGATTGTCTCTGACTAGAAAAGCTTACAAGAGAGGCTGGAAACACAATTGAGGTTAAGTATCGCTTATCATCCGCAGACAGATGGGTAAAGTGAGCGATCGATAAAAATACTGGAGGACATGCTTAGAACTTACGTGATGGACTTCAAAGGAAGCTGGGATGATCACCTACCCTTAGTGGAATTCGCTTATAACAATAGTTACCATACGAGTATAGGCATGCCACCGTATGAAGCTCTTTTCAGGAGGAAGTGTATAACACCGTTGTGTTCGGATGAAGTTGGAGAGTGAAAGATACTAGGGCCAAAATTAGTTCAACAAACCGCAGATGTGGTGACATTGATAAGAGCTAGATTAGTAGCTACACAAGATTTCAATAAGAAATACGCAGACTTAAAATGACAGGACCGTGACTTTGAAGTCGGAAGTCACGTTTTCTTAAAAGTATCTCCCTGGAAAGGAAAAATATGATTCGATAAAAAAGGAATATTGAGTCCGAGGATCATAGGACCATTCGAGATATTGAAGCGAGTGGGTGAAGTGGTGTACAAAGTTGCATTACCACCTGAGTTGGAGCACATCCATAACGTGTTTCATATCTCCGTGTTGCGTCCATACAAGCCTAAATACAAACACATGATTTCTTACGAGCACATTCAAGTAGAGAAGAATCTAGTGGATGAAGAAATTCTTTTTCAAATATTAGATACGAAAGAACAGATATGGAGGAAAAAAAGTATATCTTCAGTAAAAGTGCTTTGGCGAAACCACGACGCCGAATTTGCCACGTGGAAATTAGAAGATAAGATGCGAAAGGATTATCCTCATTTATTCATGTAACCTTGTACCAATTCTGGGGACAAAATTTTTATAAGGGGAGAGGATGTAAGTGTGATGCCCCCAAATTCGGGTATCTTCCAACCCAACATATGGTGCTCCACTATACTAACATCCATACAATCATTCCATTGAAATACAACAAAATGAATGTAATTACTATCTTTTTATTACAATCAAAGTATAATCCTTCCAAGGTTCATAACCGATTACATCATTTATTGTTTATAATGTATAATACATACAAACATTCTAAACTATTACACAACGGCTAAGCATCCATCTTAGCTTTACCCTTATCTCTCTTGGCATTCACAGTACGTTCATCCTTAACTGCAGTTATATAATTCACGCAAGAAGTGATCATGACAGCTCAGCAAGTTTAATCAAGGATATCAGTAATACCACATTCGTGAATTATATAATAATTCTGATATAACTGAACAATAGTTATGAAGTATTATAAATCAATAATACTTTAACAGTTCATAACATCAATTCCCAAAGTACAGAATAGATTAGGAATTCTGAACCTGTCGATAGACCATGAACAGTAACTTTCAATTTTTATACTTGAAAAGGAGTCCACAGCACTAAGGTCATTCATCCGCATAACTTACGAGCATTTCTAGGTGATCAACCTATAGTACTCTATGTTGAACAACACTCATTCATTAAATGTATTTACGTTTAATATTTTTGGCAAACTCGCGTTCCCATCGAATAATCGATGAAAAATACTTTTGTTTGTTCATAGACAAACCTTACCTTCACGTCCGTACCAATTACTTGGCATAGGATAGCGTTAACATTTCTATATAGAAAGATATATCTCATAATCAATCTATATGTTACGAATAGTCTAGCCGAGTTAAAATCTGGTATCTACCCTTTCTTTAAAACAAGTTTTGCAATTCAGTTCAATGAATCACATAAAACTTGGCTAACATGGAAGTTAGACAAGCATTAAGAAAACTTGCCTTTCAGCGTCTTCAAATAATTTAATCGACTGACCATAGCCTTTATAGAATCTACATGATATATTCACATAGCACACTGTAATTAGCTAACAAACAAATGTTCACCTTTTTCTTGCAAACTTCTTTCTCTTCTAAGTCCTAGTTAACTTAATAACTTTATTAGAGTCAACATGACTTATTACCCTTCGTCCCGGTTTATTAATCAACCAACGTTATTAACCGGACTCAATCATCATTGATAAAGTACTAACTTTGTTCATTGTTGTTAACTTATTAACATACATTCCATTCCTAAGTTTCATACCATATACCTTAGTATAGGTAGTATAGGAATAGCTCTGATACACTTATGAAGTGTACAAACATTACCCCTTTAGGTCCCTGAATAAATGAAGTTCAAAACTTAAGTCAATATCAACATTCTTGAACTTCATGTGACTGCTGGCCTTCACGCAATTACGATAGGCATAGGCGACGCTTCTGCGGCGCTAGTTAGCGATGGCTCCTCCGATCTCGACAACGTGGTGTGAGACATAGTACTACTAGTGGTGCTGCGGCGCCATTTAGAAGTAGCCAAAGGTGTTGTCTGGCTGACTTGCCACACGATTACCCAATGTCTAGCCACATTTGACCTCGATTCTGAGAACCTCAACAATTTTGAAAATTTTTGTGAACTTCCCGGGGCCGTAACTTCTTTGTTATAAGCCCAATTTGGTCCGTTCAAAAGCCTACATGTTATAAATGACATACTCTATGCGTTCATATAAGAATTCAACACTTTCAAATTCAATACCTCAAAATTCACTATTGAGTTCATTTTCTAGACATTCGTAAATATTAATAAGCGTTCAATGCTCGTTTTCTTCGTTTTAAGTCGAAATCCGACGATTCTCGAACCCACAACTCTTAATCACCCTATCTCACGTGCTGACATTGAAAACCAACGTTTTCAAGTCTCACAACAACTTTTGACCTCTAATCTGGAATTCAACATTTTCGACGTTTAACGTCTAATTACGTAAAATTCCCCATAACTTCGTTACTAGGGTTCTCTAAGCCAAATCACATGGAATATTCCATGGATTTCATATCTACATCCTAACTAAGCAAGATGCATATATTAACGTATTGATGGAGTTCAATAGTTTATAAACAATTGATCTCAACAACTAATATTTTTATGGTTTAAAACTATATCGAACCTTATGATTCCTACGATCTCATGACTTATAGAGATTGAATCTTTGGTAAGTCATCTTTAATCCCTCTTACAAGACATATACCACCCATTCTATGATTCACTAAGATAAAAGAAAATCTAAAAGAGATAGAGATGAAAGGTAAGGATTATACCTTAAGAACTCTTGGTGTTCTTTCTTGGAAAACTCTAAGATCAAGCTTCCAAAGTGTATGTTTTGCAAGTCTAGCTCTCTTTCCCTCTCAATAATCTAATGTTGGCAAGTTGGAAAACTCTCAAATGAATCAACCTAGCTTTCTATTTATAGGAAACTAGAATGGAGGGCATTATGGATAACTACCATCACCTCCTTATTATTCATGTGTGGTCACCAAGTAAAAAGCCTCAAACTTGACTTGTACACCAAGTGGTCGGCCCACCACCCCATGGGTCATCCCCATGGGTTTTACCCATTCGATGACCCACCGGTTCGACCCACGGTTCAATTTTAATGAATTGGGCTTAACTAAGTTATCATTGGTCCATGATTTGGGCTTACTAATTCAATTGATTGGGCTAATCATAATCCAACACAAATGAATTAACCACTAAGACTTAACTTAATTCTATAATACAAATCGTATTCTAAACGTACAATTCACGTATTCTCTCCGTATACTACTCATACAATAATCGTATTGCACTTCGTATTTACTCATCGTATTATACATAGATACTAAATAGTATCATAAATGTATAACACTCGCATTAACCCTAATGCAATTCCTTTTACGCATATTATTTTCTTCTCAGAAATCAATACACTCAACCCTTAGGTTTTAAGTCCGCAAGCGAAAATTATGTTTGCCATAAATGAAATATTATCAGATATTCCATCTAATCACGTTATTCTATCATTACGCGTTTCTCAGAATTTCAAAATTATTCCCCGAACAGAAACGGATGAATAGTGTTTTTACAGAAAATTCTCATAAAACATTTATTTTTGTCTTGGAAATTCCAAACATTTAATTCTAGCACGTAGCCCGTATACTAACCATGTTAGCACATTCTAGGTCATAGAACGACCTTCACATAGCTTACTCACATAATAATCAATTAAATTCATTTAATTCACATAATCAAATAAAAATTTAATTGTCATAAAAATCCGATTTTCTCGGGCATTACAATAAGAACCGAGAATTTCATGAATAAATAATTACTTTAATATAATAAGAAAATGAGTATATAAATATTGATGTGTAATGAGATGAGTAATTCAATTAGTGAAAATTGAATGTACATGACGATTGAGAATTGTGAAATGCCTTGTGTGGCATAATGAGGAATGAGGAATTTCACTAAGTAAATCAAAAGAGAAATAGTTACTAAGAGGAAGATTAATTACATGTAATTATGTGTACGGAATGAATAAGCTTCTAACTAGTAATATCAGCAATATGGAAGTTAATTCATTTCATGTAAAACTAGTGTGGGATAGAGGTCAGAACTGGCTTAGAGCTAAACTAGTTTGGCATTATCGCTAAGGACCCATGCCAATTAAGCCCTCCCAAAGATAAAACCCGCCCAAATTTACGCTTAATGGGCGCCTAGGAAAGTTAGTTTTTATTGTAGGAATGAAATGGAACATTATTGTAATGTGTGACATGAATAAAAACATATGATAAGAATACATTTTAATGACATGAGGTACCAAGTAGTACAATGAATTCATATGTAATCTTTAATATAGAAATAATTAAATATCCATGTATTCCAGAAATTGGAAAAGGAATTACATGTGTAAACTGAACAATTAATATTAAATAATGTTATAATGTGGTTAGGTGAGTAGTAAATATAATTATGGGATATACCTGGGCAATAATACCTAACTGCGTTATTTTATTACGTGTACTTAATGTACATGGATTATATGATGTGAGTACATAAATAATATCTAATTTTCCTAATATGGTAACAATTGTATATTAAAATTTCATTTTTGGGAAGTAAAGTAATTGAACTGAACAAGTTAATCACGTTGCTGGAAATTTAGCTCATCAGTTGCTCCAACAGTACATGAACAGTAACCTATAGCCTAAATACGTAACTTCCAAGCAGTAATCATTGGCTAGAAAGATGGCTGATGGTGGGTGATTGAGCAACCCATTGTGAACCAGTATATTCTCTTTCTACATTCTGGTCTCAAAGTTCCATGTAAAACCATTTGCCAGTCCAAGTTTTTTTCTATAAATAGCAGTTCAATTCTCAGCTTTTACATTGATTTTTTTTGTGTCTGTTGAAACTTTGATAATTTGAGATTGAGTGTTTATTGTTCAAAGAATAGGCTAGCAATGTCAAAAGGAAGAAACAAGGTTTACTAAGCTTCAAGAGGTACAAAAATCCTAACTTTGGTACTTAGTTGGGTTTTACCAAATTCTTAAAATTACTTAAAATTCTCTGTTAATCAATGTGAATTAGCATTCTATCATGTGTTTAGGAAGTATGTGTATATATATGGAAGCTTTAATGATTGAAGTAAACTTGTTTTAACTAAACATGCCTGAAAATAAGTATAACAAGTGGTACAACGCTTCTTTGTCAGTTATGAAGTGTCCAACATAATTTTAGTAGGAGATTTTTTACAAAACTTAAAGTTTTGAAAACAAACTTTGATGGATTACATGTTCTATAAGTTTTGAACTTAGTGGTTTATACATAAGATTGATTTCAAACATAAATGAGCATGATATAATGTTTATAGTATCTTTGCTAATAACTAAACTTGTTAGACCTTGTGTTAGAGAAGTTTTCAAGAAAAGCTTGGTATAACAAAGCTAATGTACATGAATGTTACATGATATATGTTCTAATCTGTTAAGATGTTAACATAACTTAACTATACATGATAATTGCTTTAAAGTTGTCTTGTATATATTAAAATAGCATCGTTCAAGTTTAAATGATTTTAAAAGCAAACGTGAATATGTTTCAAACCAAGTGCACTAAGTATGAGAAAAGAGAATCTAAAGATTTAAGATAACATGGTTATGATCATTATATCTCTAAACATGGTTTTTAAGTGTTTGATGTAACGGTAGTGGACCAATCATGAGTTAGAGATGTTTACAAAAATATTGATACTAGTTATGCATATAGGATGAGAACCTTTGTAAACATACCTATTAACTGGGTTCATGACTACCTCACATACATGCATGCTGGACATTATAGCCCTTACAATTTTATGGTTTTGATTAGCCTAATTTATTTGAAATCCTAAGCGAAAACCATAACATCCGAATGATAAGTGTAGGATCACTATAAAAACATGTGAAACCCTTTAACATGCTATTATACTAAGTGTTGTTATCATAAGACTGATTCAGGAAATGCAAAGCTTAACTCTGGTCTAGCCATGGGACAACGCAGTTGTGCCATCCCTAAGCCTAGACAAGGCACAGCTGCGCCATCCTACAGTCGATTCTGGATTCTGTTTGTAATCTGATAATCAAAGCATTCTTATATGTTTACTTTGACTAATGATATATGACCAGTGTGCTATCCAATGTTTTAAGAAACATGCTAGATAGTAGAGTTGAATGTTTAATGAGTAATTATAACTTTCAAATGTGAAGTTCAAGAAAATATTTGCAAACTATAAAGCAATGATTTAAAACTAAGTTGTCTGACCTTGTGGTGTCTTACAAACTGATTTTGTGCTAAGAGTATATAGGATATGTGATGAAGTATATATAGATTATACAACTAAGTTAGATGTTTATGTGTACGTTTGAACTTACATATGTGGTCTTATGTAACTAATGAAAATCCTATATACATAACTATATTATGTTAGGATTCGAAAGAGTGTTGATAAGCTATATTTGGTAAACTACGCTTGAGGCAAGTACTCAAACCTTACTCTTTATTGAGAATTTCTTGAACTTGTGCTATTATTGATCATACAAGTAGAACTTTGAAAGTATAATACTTCGAAACCTAGAACTGTAATGGTTTACAAACCTTGATTCGAACAAAAATTGTTCATATATGTGCTATGAAAGAAAACTGTCTAAGCCATTGCTTCGGCTAGACTATTGATATTTGATCAAAAGCTATACAAACAAAATTAACTTGGTGCAGACTCTTATAATTGAGTTGAACAACCCTCTTGGTAGGGGAACTTATATATTTATCGGTAAACCGACGTGCGCATATGAGAATGATTAAATGTTATGCATGAGATATGGTACTTTAGGCTGATCACCTGTTGTACTAATTTTTATAGAGTTGTCAATTTATTACTGTTAATTCTAGGAGAAGTTCATAGTCCTTAGTCACTACTCAAAATTCATTACATTGAAATCTTGAATTGATTAAGCGTTGAATATTATTGATATTTTCTGTCCCTAGTGACTATTGTGGATAATCATCGATACTTCTTGCTATCTTGAACTATCATTATTGATATACTCTTGAGAAATCTAAACTACATTAATTTTCCTTTTGCTGTAATACTTGCTGGGAAAAATTGTTGCTCATCCTTGCTTTCCTAAAAACTTTTAGTTAAGGCAGAACATGGTAAACCCTCTAACAAGGACAAGGGTATAGAGAAGGCTTTGGAGTTCTATGTGTATAGGAATGTACTATTATTTGTTTTTTGAAGAACTTATTAAGCTATATTTAATTTAAGTTGTATTGTATTATGTATTAGTCATGTCCAAATGGTGTTTAATTATAATTAAGTTATGTAAGAGATGTTTAAGTTACGAACCCTTGGGACAAGAATAATTATGTTATAACAATGTAATTTATTCTATTATTTCGTTGTGTGAGAAGTTGATTTATTATTAAGAGTTAGTACGTGATAACCAAATTTAAGACAAGTGTGGTCTAAATTTGGGGGTGTCACAGCTGTCCATTCTAACCTTCATTACTTTCAATCCAAGATTTCGATAAAGGATTATTCTACCTTTTCGAGAAGGTTTTGTTGAGAGCTACACAATGACATTGGATTAGAGGTTGTACGAAGTTGGGAAGATGGGTCCATGACCAGATCTTCCAGTCTTCAAAGTCCATCCATTATGCTGTCTTGTGTAGTTGTCACTCAGGATTTGAGCTATGGTTCTTGTGGGACACCTTGGTATGCAGTGTGGATTGAAATATGTTGAGACAACATGAATGTGGTGTTGAGGTCGCAAAATGATAATTTTTGTTAGGTTTGTAATATTCATGAGCGCAATCAAATTGCATAAAAAGTGCGGAAGCGTGTAAAATCAGAGTTTAAAAAATTTACAAACCATATACCCGGATCACCCTTTATGCATAATTATTAATTAAACGAAAAGATAAAGAATAAAATTATACCCTTGAAGATCGAGCTTCCTCTGGTACAAGTTCACCTCCAATCCTTTTCGCGTTCAACTTGAATCCACCGGGTTTGGTTCCTTCCTTAGATCAACATTAGCCACCCAAGCGTTTGGCCTCTAGAGGTGATCCACCAAGAAAAAATAAAGAATTCAAAAAGATGGTGTATTTGGCTCAAACCCTAGTTTTCTATCTCTATAGAAAAGGGTACTCTCCAACAAATTGGAATTATGTCGTTATAAAAGTCAACAACCCCCAACACCCATAATAAGACTCCTCTTATTTATAGATGTGGGCCACCCACCTTAACAATTAAGGAATTGGGTTTTATTTAATTAATTAAATTCTTTTAATTAATTAAGCTCCTAATCTTATTAGGGATAATTAATTAAACTCCTTTAACTAATTTTCCTCCTAATCCTATTAGGAATAAATGAGAGTACTTATATTAAATTAATTCCTAAACTCTTTTAGAAATTAAAATAATAATAATTGTAATAATATTAATAAGATACCTCTTATTAATTTATATTTAATATTTCTAAAATATTAAATAATAAATATTAAGTTATTTAATTTATTCTATCACCATAGATTAAATTAAATATACATAACTATATTATTACGATTATCTGATAAACTTATTAAATAATTATTCTTCCTTTTATGGTGTGACCCTTTAGGTTCTCCATATTAAACCATTTGTGAATAAATCAATTAGAATAATTCTAATCTTATTTAAATAAATAACTTAAACAATTAATTTATTTAAATAAATAATATTTATTCTACAATAGGGATAAGCCTCCCTAGTGATCAACGACTTTCCGGATAATATAGATTTCAACATTAATCATAAAAGAACCTTTGAGTAAATAGTTACCGTGCAATTCAATCCTTCCACCATACAATGTCCCAATTAAATATAAGACATGGAATTCTTGTCAAGTCTTATTTTATTTAATTATATGTATTTCGACTCTTAAATGCACAACACCAAATAATGCAAATTAGAAACTCCTTTCTAATTTCATTACGCCTTAACCGAGGACTCTTTGGGTTGTCATTTATCGAATCACATAGGACATTTCTCTTCTTTTATTAGAAGTGGTAGATTCTTTATTGATCATACATTATCTCTATGTACAACTTATTATACCCAAGCATACCCTTTGATATACCCTAAGGGTCTTAAGGAATAAGTCAAAGTATAACTCGTCATACACAAGATACTATGATGATCTCAAGTCCAAGGATCACTTGTACTACTATCACTACTGAGAATTCCTATTGACGAGCAAATAAAACTCCATTAGGTATTCCTTAGCGAGCCACGTTCAATGAACTTATTCTCTAATAAGCACCTACATACTTGCTTTAGTGTCTCCACACAAATGATCATGTGAGATCAATCATCCTCATCCAATGAGCAAGCAACGTATGTACCAATCTATCTGGATTCACTAATCCCCAATTTAGTAATCCAATGATTGTGAACTATTTTAGTTTTAAGCTTTCTAAGAATTTAGATCTCATTAGAATGATCATCATCATTATTCTAAAAGCATTGCTTAAAACTATGGGTTTATCACATATCATAAAAACAACATCATGTAGATAATTAAAAGCCTTTAATAAATAAATACTTTTTATTAATAAATGAATAAGATTGTTACAAAGTATATGCTTTATCATCAAACATGATTGGCTTGTGTGCATACTACTTTCAATCTCCCACTTGCACTAAAACCAATCGTCATGGTATCTCATACTCTTCTTCTCTAAGTGATTTATTATCCTGCATTGTTGGATAAGCTTTAAGAATGGATATGTAATGTTGTTCTTAAGAGTCCACTATCTCTATAGTGATTTCCCATCTTTCAATGATTCTTATAATCAAATGAAAGTGCCACAACACATGTTTAGATCCAAGATGAGACTTAGGAACTATTCCTAGTTCTGTAATGAACTTTTCATCCAAACAATCAACTTGTAGCTTCATTTATAGGTATATACATTGTCTTTATCACTAAACCAACAACTCTTTGCTGTTTTGAACCTTTCCAATTCACTGCACCACCGTTCAAGGTAACACTTTACCTTAAAATGGATTTTCTGTCGTCTTGGTCTGTCTGAAAAACTTGAGTCTGTTAAGCCCTCTAGTTTTAATTTAGACCCACCATAAATATAATCACATCCTTAGTGCCAGTAAAGCACTTTAAGATGTTTTTCACTGACTCATAGTGAACTTCTCCATAATATGACTGATCAACATCAGGTCTCGTACATTTCATTGCATACATGATTGTCACTTCATGCGACCTCTCTTTTCTCGGAGTCCGTGGGGACTATTAAGAGATTCACTCCTTAGCTCATCGACATGAGACATCTCTTGGAGTTTGCCATGCTAAACGACTTTAGCATCAAATGAATATACGTTCCTTGGGTTAAGTCGAGCATCCTCTTAAATCTATCTATATAGATTTATATCCCCAATTAAGATACTCTTCCAAATCATTCATGGAGGAATGTTTAGACAACTTTATCTTTACTGATTGTAGCATTGGTATGTCATTCCTTATCCGTAGTATATCAATATATAGTACTAGGAATGTCACGATGCTCCCACTGACCCTTTTGTACACACTAGAAGTCTTACATCATCGCATGTAACTCTGGATCATCATCTTCTATGATGCGTACCTCATCATCATCATCCATGATGAATCCATACCTCCTAGGTATCTTCAGTACTATTCCAGATTTACGATTCTTTGTGGTACAATAGGTCTATCTACAAGTTCCTCTTATTTGACTTATAGTGTTTTGTGGTTCTTGAACTCTTCAAGATCTATTATCCTCCACTAGCCCTTCAATGATAAACACCTTTATCTTAGAAAGGCGTGTTCGTAACAAACACCTTTTGCTAAGTAGGATTATAGAGCATATACCCTAAACTTACTTTAGGATGTCCCATAAATCTACACTTGTCAAATCTTGTCCCAAGCTTATCTTTTGAAACCTTTTTCACATAAGTTGGACAACTCCTTATCTTAACATACTTAAGATTAGGAATCCTCCCCATCCATAACTTTTATGGAGTCTTGGGGTTGGATTTTAAGGTTACCATTTTGTAGATATGCGCCCATTTCTAGGACATGACCCTGAGGGATCTTTGAAATGTCGGTAAAATCATTATGGACCGCACCATGTCCAACAAGGTACGATTTTCCTTTTAGATACATCAATCAATTATTGCATATCGGGGAGGCGCCCATTGTGAGAAAAACCATTTGAGATGATCTAAAACTTATTGCACAAGTATTTATTCCTTGATCTAATCAAAGAATCTTAATACTTTGCCAATTTATTTCACTTACAATTCTTTGAACCTTTCAAATAATTCACACTTGTATTCAACAAATACATACATTCAACTCTTTGAATGATCATCTCCTTTTCTTATACTAATTTGTTCAATATGCAAAATTATTTTCATGTAAGTCAAGTATACAAAATTTATTAAGTAATATTCCAGTTCTATACAAAACATTATTATTATAAATAGAACCACAATTGTTCTTAATTATAATACCAAAAATTTTTATTGTCCAACAATAAAATAGAAATAATATTTTTAACAAGAAATCGGAATACAATAACAACTTATTGACTTAATAGATTTGCGGTAGGCATTGCTAAACTATAAGTTTCTATGGCTAATGTGACAACCTTTGCTACATTTCCCGCACATAGGATTACTTATATTTGTTTAGCTTTCTACTTCTGGTTGGTCCCTTCATAAATCTATATTTATGATAACCAAAGTCGGTATCCAATACCAAAGTAGAACCTTGACTTAAAGAAAAAATTATTTTAAATCATAAACAAATTTGTATTTGTAACCAAAACTTCACTAAGCTTCTTTGGTTAGCCACTGCAACATACTTCTCTCGCAGATTTCTTTTCGATGTCGGGCTTATTGCGTTGGAAGCAAACTCCTTTGCTATCCGTATCGCTTTTGTTCTTATTATCCTTTGTTTATGCCTTTCTATATACCTTCTTTGAATCGTTCTTCTTTTCGAGGAAGATCCTTTGGCCCCTACCAAGAAGACTTGGTCTTTCTTGGTTGAAAGTGACTCTCAACATTTTTCAATATGTTAAGCAAATCAACAGGTCGATATCTAGCTTGTTCATATGAAAATTCACAACAATTAATGAAAGGAGTCCCGGAGTGAGTGCAAGATCAAATCTTGGCTCAACTCTCCATCCATGACAAAACCAGGTTGTCTAATTGATCAATCAAATTGATTATGTTAAGAACTTTTGTCTATCTTTGTAGTGTCATCGGTTATTCTAGATCGGAAGAGCTCCTTAGATATCTCGATATCTATCGGTCCCCACTTTCCTCACCATCAACTACTTGATGTGCGGGAATATAGTAGAGCATCCATAGTTTCATCTTGTGGCTGGCTCGTTACTCGTGGATGCGAGCATGATGCATTGAGCCAATCGTGCATCATCTTGCCACTTTCTAAAAGTAGCAATCTCTTGCTCGGAGGCATTTATGCGCAACCATTGCGAGGATAGGCGTATTAAGGACATAAGATAACTTTTCAATACATGAGAACTATTCTCAAATTCCTTAACCAATCCGCTTAATTGATTAGTTAATTTAGCATCTAATATGCTTCATGGTGATAGTAATTTTAGACATTATAAAATTACGTAAATGAATTTGTAATTAACAACATTTTAACATACATTCTTTTATTAATTACCAAAATAAATTAGGTCTTGTTTTAAATTGGTATCTCCCACTATTTTCTTCAAACTATATTACCCTCAATATATATAGTTCTAAAAAATCTAATTAAAGATCTCGCTAGTGAAAATAAGGATCCCATTTCAAATGTATATAGCCTTGTGGTGACACAACAAACTATATATAAATAAATAGGTAGACAACTTTTGTCAATTACATCAACTATGCAACTCCTTTTCTTTTGCCTCTTAGATTATTTTGATCAGTGGTGGCACATCCAAATCAAAATTATCCAAGTTAAGTCCGACCTAGCACTCCATATATTCAAAAAGAAAAATATCATCCTTGAGGTGACACAACAAAACAATATTGTTCAATTTTCTTTATAAGCATCAAATGTGATAAATTAACATCTTAAATACTTAATACTTGCCTTGTGGTGACACAACAAACTCATATTAAATATTTAATACTCTATTAATTTTATCATGCTAGAAAGCTGACGTTCGATATTCCAAATATCTTTGAACGCTTAGGACTTAATATAAAAAAAATTGAGGGGTTTGTTATTAATTTGTCTCATCTTGTTTAAGCGCATATGCATATATATATATATAAAATACGCGTCATATTAATTAACATGCGAAGCATGTTTGCATAATATATAATATATATAGTATAAGCATGCACATATAGAATACTATATTCTACCCGGATTGATTATGGACTTTTATTCTAGTTTGGTTCACTAGAGCCACCAAGTGAACCAAAAGGTCAAAACCTAGGGGTGCAAGAAATAATATTTAAATATAACTATTACATTTAAACCCGGGCTCCATTACAAACGGGTCTTCAAGCGCTCCTTGCTCCTTGATCTCCAATTTTTCAAAAAATTAATTCTAACTATTCCTATTACATAACTATTTTAAAATAAATAAAAACCTTGATCAGCACTCAAGGGGAAGTACATAGGAGAGATAGAATTTACATTAAGAAAAATTAGAAAAGACGAGGTACGCAGACCCCATTTAATAAAACACATACATTCATGTATCCAACTAAAATAAAATCCAATCACATTGGTCAATAGTCCATAATCAATCCCATTTATTATCATACACATCATCATATGCATCAATAAATAACATTCATCTTATGAATAATAAACATTTAATATATATATTGATATCATTTAATGGGCAAATTTAGTTAGTATAAAATCTAATTTTGAATCAAAATAAACTCTTTTATTTTAATCCAAATTTAAATCAAAATAAAACTATTTTATTTTAATTTATCCAATTTTGAATAAAATAAACTATTTTATTTTAATTAAAAATTTAATCAAAATAAACTCCTTTATTTTAATTATATATGGAATCCAATTCCATGTAAAAAAAAATCTTTTATTAAGGAAACACGGATATTCTTTCCTATTCACAAATAAACTCTTTTATTTTGAATAATATGAAATCATATTTCATATCTAAATAAACACCTTTATTTAAGGAAATTAGGATTCTCTTTCCTATTCACAAATAAACTCTTTTATTTTGAATAATATGAAATCTTATTTCATATCTAAATAAACTCCTTTATTTAAGGAAAGATGAAATTCAATTTCAACTCTAATTAGTTATCATGGAATCCAATTCCAACTCTAATTAGTTAGCATGAAATTTAATTTTAATATTAAAATAAACTTTTAATTTTAAAATTAAAACAAACTTTTTATTTTAAGATTAAAATAAAATTTTATTTTAATTATAAAATTATTAAGAATTAATTATATTAAGCATTTTAAAATAAGCATTTAATATATATATATATATATTAAATGCCACGTAATATAATTACGTAATCTTTCAAAAGAAATCCTGTAACTTTGATTGTTATTAGCCATCCTGAGACATCCTTGGAAAAAAAAAAAAACAAAACCGAACACATTTTTTTTTTTTATGTTCGTACGTAGAGACCGAAGTCAGCAACAAGGCAACACCTTTTTTTTCCGTGCATTATTTGATTTCCTGTAACAAACCAGCTGGAATGCTTCCTGGTAACATATATCATATATATAATTTAATAAATATATATATATATACTAATACATGAAACAAATCTTTACAGTACGATTTCAGCAAAAAGGGATCCGGATTGATTATTTATATATACTATATATATATTATGCCAATCCAATCCTGCCGAAAAAAAAATGCATGCACAGCCGAAAAACTTGCATGCATTGCCGAATTTTTTTTTTTTTTTTATTTTAACTTTCGCTGCGGTTTTCAAAGAATGAGCAGGTATCACGATTTTTTTTTTATTAAATTTTATACAATAAAATTATGCCCAATTAAATTGTTCTAAACACATATCAATATACATATCAAATTAAAATAATTAATAATTCGCATAAAGGTTTGGCTCTGATGCCACTGTTAGGTTTGTAATATTCATGAAGCAATCAAATTGCATAAAAAGTGCGGAAGCGTGTAAAATCAGAGTTTAAAAAATTTACAAACCATATACCCGTATCACCCTTTATGCATAATTATTAATTAAACGAAAAGATAAAGAATAAAATCATACCCTTGAAGATCGAGCTTCCTCAAGTACAAGTTAACCTCCAATCCTTTTCGCGTTCAACTTGAATCCACCGGGTTTGGTTCCTTCCTTAGTTCAACATTAGCCACCCAAGCGTTTGGCCTCTAGAGGTGATCCACCAAGGAAAAATAAAGAATTCAAGAAGATGGTGTATTTGGCTCAAACTCTAGTTTTCTATCTCTATAGAAAAGGGTACTCTCCAACAAATTGGAATTATGTCGTTATAAAAGTCAACAACCCCCAACACCCATAATAAGACTCTTCTTATTTATAGATGTGGGCCACCCACCTTAACAATTAAGGAATTGGATTTTATTTAATTAATTAAATTCTTTTAATTAATTAAGCTCCCTAATCTTATTAGGGATAATTAATTAAACTCCTTTAACTAATTTTCCCTCCTAATCCTATTAGGAATAAATGAGAGTACTTATATTAAATTAATTCCTAAACTCTTTTAGAAATTAAAATAATAATAATTGTAATAATATTAATAAGACACCTCTTATTAATTTATATTTAATATTTCTAAAATATTAAATAATAAATATTAAGTTATTTAATTTATTCTATCACCATAGATTAAATTAAATATACATAACATATTATTACGATTATGCCATTAACTTCTTAAATAATTATTCTTCCTTTTATGGTGTGACCCTTTAGGTTCTCCATATTAAACCGGTTGTGAATAAATCAATTAGAACAATTCTAATCTTATTTAAATAAATAAATTAAATAATTAATTTATTTAAATAAATAATATTTATTCTACAATAGGGATAAGCCTCCCCTAGCGATCAACGACTTTTCGGATAATATAGATTTCAACATTAATCATAAAAAGAACCTTTGAGTAAATAGTTACCGTGCAATTCAATCCTTCCACCATACAATGTCCCAATTAAATATAAGACAAGGAATTCTTTGTCAAGTCTTATTTTATTTAATTATATGTATTTCGACTCTTAAATGCACAACACCAAATAATGCAAATTAGAAACTCCTTCTAATTTCATTACGCCTTAACCAAGGACTCTTTGGGTTGTCATTTATAGAATCACATAGGACATTTCTCTTCTTTTATTAGAAGTGGTAGATTCTTTATTGATCATACATTATCTCTATGTATAACTTATTATACCCAAGCATACCCTTTGATATACCCTAAGGGTCTTAAGGAATAAGTCAAAGTATAACTCATCATACACAAGATACTATGATGATCTCAAGTCCAAGGATCACTTGTACTACTATCACTACAGGAATTCCTATTGACATGCAAATAAAACTCCATTAGGTATTCCTTAGCGAGCCACGTTCAAAGGAACTTATTCTCTAATAAGCACCTACATACTTGCTTTAGTGTCTCCACACAAATGATCATGAGATCAATCATCCTCATCCAATGAGCAAGTTAACGTATGTACCAATCTATCCGGATTCACTAATCCCCAATTTAGTAATCCAATGATTGGGAACTATTTTAGTTTTAAGCTTTCTAAGAATTTAGATCTCATTAGAATGATCATCATCTTTATTCTAAAAGCATTGCTTAAAACTATGGGTTTATCACATATCATAAAACAGCATCATGTAGATAATTAAAAGCCTTTAATAAATAATACTTTTTATTAATAAATGAATAAGATTGTTACAAAGTATATGCTTTATCATAAAACATGATTGGCTTGTGTGCATACTACTTTCAATTTTTCCCCCACCGGGGTTATCTCCGTCTTTTGCGCATATGTAACAGTCATTGCTCAGGGTTATCTTTGAGATTGTGCTGCTATGATTGTTGAATGTCCTCAGGGTTATCTCTGTGGTGGCTTGACCTCATGGGGTTATCTCTGGTGTAAGACCCCAACTTTTATGAATAAAGATTAATTTTTCTCAAAATATATTTTTTAATATTATGGTGTGGATTTGATATAATGTAATAGTTATGGGTAATATTTATAAATTTTGCAAAGTAAGCAAGTTGTTATAAAATATTCGATTGGTCGGGGAATATTCGTTTTAACAGGGAATATTTGTATGACGACACAGTCATTAGTGGACTCCACAACGAAATGATTGTCGGAGTTAGAAAACGACAGAAATATCTTTTTTATAAAAATAACGGCGAAAGTTTTACCGTTAAACTGTTGAAATACCCGTTGGTAAAAGTACAGTAATACGCGTGGTTTCATAGTAGCTCACGGTATTGATTATTGATACTTACGTGAGAAGTCACTTAGTTATACTCAATTATTGCTACAATAATCGTTGCATGATATCTCTCATAATTTTGATTCAATTATTGTCATAGTATCATCTACATAATATTTTTTATTATTAAATCAATAATTGAGACGACAAAGTTATTCATATTATTATTTGCATTATTGACGATGTCTAGAAAGTTCAATCGAGGAAAGGGGTTTGGTCACCTAATTGTTCGCCAATAGGAAGAAATCCTTATCGAAAAGCCCCCTCTTTCCTGGGAATGATCTGGTTGTTAAATATTGTGAGTTATAATATTAATGATGAATAAGTTTGTGTTGATTAAAGATGAAATTGTTGATAAAAAATATTTTCATTGTGTTGGGATTATTAGTGTTAGTGGAAATCGACATTTATTTCGATAATATTTGATTTTTGGATGTTAAATTGACCAAACGGGCAATTAATCGGATAAATGAGAAATTAATTGCTATTAGTTCACATGCAAATTATTGTTGGTTCACTTGTATGGAACTATTGATTCACATGCATGTACTATTAGGGGAGGTGGTGCAAGATTGATAATACTTCAAGGACTAAATTAAAAATGGATGTATAGATGAATGTATTATACTGTAATATTTCAAGCCCCTAATCGTACAATTATTGAAACTATGTTTTCCTATAAATAGAAGCTCATTCTTCTTTCATTCTCACCAATCATTAAGACTCACAAGAGAAAATATAGAGAGAGAAACTATAGAGAGAAAGAAGAATAGTATTCTGCTACTTCACTATTGCAGTATCCAGCCTTCTACTAAGGTAAGGGCTATTATTTATTTTATATTCAGAAGAGATATTATTTTCCGTATTCGTATGAATATTATTTTTGTTCAATATTCGTATGAAATAATATTTTCTTCCATACTCTTTAGTTTGTAAGTAATATTATTTCGTTTCGTAATCCTAATTCTACACTCATTTTGTTAAAGTATTGCTTCTATAAACCGTAAAATTAGTAGAATATCCTTGAAATTTGTGCCTCATCTAGTATCGTTTCACAAGGATATTATTTTGAACATTCTTGATAAATTTTAAGATTTTCATGTCGGAGTACTATTCACGGGTACTATTCATTTATACGGCACTATTCATATGTACAGTATTACTCACTGAGTACTATTCATGGGTATTAATCATAAATATAGTACCATTCATAAATACTATACTATTCACGAAGTACTATTCACAGGGTACTATTCACGAATTGCTATTCACAAAGTACTATTCATGAAGTACTATTCCCGAAGTACTATTTACGGGGTACTATTCACTCGTGTACTATTCACCCAGAGTATTATTCATTACAAATATTGATTTCTTTTCGGTCCAAATCATTTTTGATACACTATTATTCTTGAATTTTACTCCACAAAGCAGTATCCTGTTGACGATTTGGATATTATTGAATTATGTATAAATTAAATTATAAATCTTTAAAATTTATCCTCGCTTTCATTTAATTGAATATTATCATCCTCATGTTTATATTGTGATGAAAGCCATCTTTGGCCGTAGTGCATAGATGGACTGTTCATTGGTATGATTATGACCAGGGATTATTCGGTATAATCATGACCCGTAATGTTACAAATGATGTGGTAAAGTCCTCATTGGCCCGTAGAGCATTGATGGACAGATGTTGGTATGATCATAACCATGCGTTCTCTTTAGCCAATGTTGCAAAGATGAATTGTTGTTTGGCATGATCATGACCATTGGTGAAAACACGAATGTCCTTGGCCCGTAGTGCATGGATAATTCGTGGTTGTTATACTAATGAATATCCTTGGCCCGTAGTGCATAGATAATTCATTGATGTGGATTATTTATTAAGCTGAGTCTCAGCGATAAAATTGATGATAAACTTTTTAAATCATAGAAGATAGAAGATATCATGCTCTACTTGACTCTTCTAATGGATTGCTTATTCTGCTACAGTTAAACTTGTTGTTTATTAGTTTGACACTGTTGACGGCTAACGATAATTTATTCTGCATTATCTTAGTCATAATATTTCATACTGGGCTAGTTGATCTCACCCTTTTGCTTTCATTGTTCTCTCCAAGAAATGAGGATATAGTCGGGACTACTCGGGGAACGGAGTGATGGTCTGAGATGGGTGCTATAGTAGTCCTCATTATTCTATGAAATAGTGTGATAATAATTGTAATGAGGACTCCATTTGAGTAAAAACTTTCAGCTACACTTTTGTCGTATTGTATAAAAGAAGTTTGTATTTGATTTATGTACCAAGTATTTAGCGACTCGGAATGGGTGATGTATACCTATTTTGGGTGTGTCATAGTTGGTATCAAAGCTTGGGGATATGATCCCTGGCTGAGATGTGAAACTAGAACTAGGAGGGGAAAGACGGGTAATTCCTTCAGTAGTATGACCTACCTAAGTTTATTCGTTGTTTAATTGGTCGGTCAGAATATAGGGATAATATGTGGCATGTCAATTAACCCTTGTTTTGTGGCAGTGTTTGAAAATGACATATAAAAATGTTGAGATAAGCAATGGTGCACAGGAGACCGTTTAGTCACCATAGATTAATAACTAGGATAAGTTTATCTCAAGGTGTTTAACTTGTCAACGTGTCAAGGCGGAGCATCAAGTGCCAAAAGGTCCGTTGTAACCACTTGAAAATCTAGAATGGAAGTAAGAACACATTACCATAGATATTGTTACTAGTCTTCCCAAGATTTCTCAAGGCATAGATGCAATTTGTGTCATTCATGATATATTGACCAAATTTGCTCATTTCTTACCTATACGAGAAACTTATTCACTTGAACGTTTTTCACATATACATAAATGAGATTGTAAGACTGCATGGTATGCTAGTATCCATAGTTTTTGATCGAGACCAAAGATTCACTTCACGATTTTGGGTTAGTTTGTAAAAAGCTACGGGCACGGATTTACGATTCAGTACGACATATCATCCTCAAACGGACGTGCAGTCGGAGAGAACGATTCAAACTCTTAAAGATCTATTAAGACTTTGCGTCCTTGACTTCAAAGGAAGTTGGGACAAATTCTTGCCATTGGTGGAATTCTCCTACAATAACAGTTATCAAGCAAGTATTGTCATGGCTTCATTCGAGGCGTTGTATGGACGCAAGTGTCGTTCTCCAGTATGCTGGGATGAGGTAGGTGAAGCAACGTTGTTGGGAACAGAATTAGTATGCATGACTATGGAAAAGATTCAAATGATCCGTCAACGTATAAAAACCTCACAAGATCGACAAAAGAGTTATGTAGATCTTCATCGAAAGGACGTGGAATTCAATGTTGGAGAGCATGTGTTGTTACGTGTGGCTCCATGGAAAGGAGTTACGAGATTTGGAAAGAGAGGAAAGCTCAATCCTTAATTCATTGGGCCATTCGAAATCCTCAATTGTGTAGGAACAATTGCCTATAGAATCGCCTTACCGCCAAGTATGTCTCGTGTTCATAACATTTTTCACATATTTATGTTACTTAAATATTTGAAAGACCCGAACCACATTATTGATTTAGAACCGGACGAAATAACAGAAGATTTAACGTATGAAGAGGTACCTGTTAAAATCTTGTATAAGAAGGAACATATTCTACGGTCCAAGGTTATACCTCAAGTCAAAGTTTTGTGGAGAAACCACGATGTTGAGGAAATGACCTGGGAGTTGGAATCTGAAATGAAATCAAGGTATCCTCACCTCTTCAACATACCAGGTATGTACCCCAATTTCAAGGAGGAAATTTCATAAGAAGGTGAGGTTGTAAGACCCCAACTTTTATAAATAAAGATTAATTTTTCTCGAAATATATTTTTGAATATTATGGTGTGGATTTGATATAATGTTATAGTTGTGGATAATATTTATAAATTTTGCAAAGTAAACAAGTTCTTATAAAAAATTCTATTGGTCGAGGAATATTTGTACGACAAACACAAACATTGGTGGACCCCACAAAAGAATGATTAACGGAGTTAGAAAACGACATAAATATCTTTTTATAAAAATAACGGCGAAAGTTTTATCGTTAAATTGTTAAAATACCTGGTGGTAAAAGTACAGTAATATGCGTGGTTGCATAGTAGCACATGATATTGATAATTGATGCTTACATGAGAAGTCATTCAGTTATACTCAATTATTGCTACAGTAAGTCTGCATGATATTTCTCATATTATTGATTCAATTATTGGCATAGTACATCTGCATAATATTTAATATTATTAAATCAATAATTGAGATAACAAATTTATTCATATTATTATTTGCATTATTGACGATGTCTAGAAAGTTTTGTCTAGGAAAGGGGTTCGGTAACCTAATTGCGCGCCAATAAGGAGAAATCCTTATCGGAAAGCCCCCACTTTCGTGGGAATGATCTTGTTGTTAAATATTGTGAGTTATAATATTAATGATGAATAATTTCGTATTGATTAAAGATGAAATTGTAGATAAAAAATATTTTTATTGTGTTGGGATTATTAGTGTTAGTAGAAATCGACACTTATTTCGATAATAATTGATTTCTGGATGTTAAATTGACCAAACGGGTAATTAATCAGATAAATGAGCAATTAATTGCTATTAGTTCACATGTAAATTAATGTTGGTTCACATGTATAGAACTATTGATTCACATGCATGTACTATTACGGGAGGTAGTGCAAGATTGATAATACTTCAAGGACTAAATTTAAAATTAAGGTATAGATGAAGGCACTATACTGTAATATTTTGAGCCCCTAATTGTGCAATTATCAAAACTATGTTTTCCTACAAATAGAAGGTCATTCTTCTTTCATTCTCACCAATTCACTAAGACTCACAAGAGCAATTATAGAGAGAGAAGCTGTAGAGAGAAAGAAGAATAGTATTACTGCTCTTCTTGTCTTATTATAATTATCCAACCTTCTACTAAGGTAAAAGTATTATTTATTTCATATTCGTAAGAGATATTATTTTTTGAATTAAGTATGAATATTATTTTAGCTTCAATATTAAGTATGAAATAATATTTTCTTCCATACTCTGTAGTATATAAGTAATATTATTTCATTTCGTATTCCTAATTCTACACTCATTTTGTTAAAGTATTACTTATATACTCCGTAAAATTAGTAGAATGTCCTTAAAATTTGCGCTTCATCTAGTATCATTTCACAAGGATATTTTTCTGAACATTCTTGTTAAATTTTAAGCTTTTAATGTCGGAGTACTATTCAAGGGAACAATTCATTTATACAATATAATTCATACGTACGATACTATTTACAGAGTACTATTCATGGGCACTATTCATAAATATGGTACTATTCATGGGATACTATTTATAAAGTACTATTCATGAAGTTCTATTCCCGAAGTATTATTCACGGGATACTAGTCACTCGAGTACTATTCACCCAGAGTACTATTCATGATAAAAATTGATTTCTTTTAGGTCTAAATCATTTTTGATACAATCTTATTCTTGAATTTTACTCCACAACGCAGTATCATGTTGACAATTTAGATATTATTGAATTATGGATAAATTAAATTATAAATCCTTAAAATTTATCCTTGCTTTCATTTAATTGAATTCTTATATAATTGTCATCATCCTCATGCTTTTATTATGATGAAAGTCATCTTTGGCCGTAGTGCATAGATGGATTGTTGATTAGTATGATTATGACCATGGATTATTCGGTGTAATTATGACCTGTAATGTTACAAATGATGTGGTAAAAGTCTTCATTGGCCCGTAGAGCATTGATTGATAGAAGTTAGTATGATCATAACCATGTGTTCTCTTCGGCCAAGGGTGCAAAGATGAATTGTTGTTTGGCATGATCATGACCATTGGTGAAAACATGAATATCCTTGGCCTGTAGTGCATGGATAACTCGTGGTTGTGATACTAATGAATATCCTTGGCCTGTAGTGCATGGATAATTCAGTAATGTGGATAATTTATTAAGCTGAGTCCAGCGATTAAATTGATGATAAACTTTTTAAATCATAGAAGATAGTAGATATCATACCTTACTTGACTCTTCTAATGGATTGCTTATTCCGCTGCAGTTAAACTTGTAGTTTATTAGTTTAACATTGTTTAAGGCTAACGATAATTTATTCTGCGTTATCTTAGTCATAATATTTCTTACTGGGCTAGTTGAGCTCACCCTTTTGCTTTCATTGTTCTCTTTAGGAAATGAGAATATAGCCCAGAGTAGTCGGGGAACAGAGTGATGGTCCGAGATGGTGGCTATAGTAGTCCTCACTATTCTATGAAATAGTGTGATAATAATTGTAATGAGGACTCCATTTGAGTTTGGATATTGTCTAGAAGATAATATTCATGTAAAAACTCTCAGTTATGCTTTTGTCGTATTGTATAAAAGAAGTTTGTATTTGATTTATGTACCAAGTATTTGGCGACTTAGAATGGGTGATGTATACAAATTTTGGGGGTGTCACATCTAGGGTTGGATTGAGTATCAACTACAAGAAAAAAGCCTATCAGCGACCAACAGTATTAGCGACCGCACATGCAGTCGCAGATAGTAGTAATAGCGACCGATATCTAGGACCATTATTTAATCTAGTCACTATTCACTATTAGCGACTGCATGCAGTCGCTGATCAGTCGCTACGATTAATTTTCCTCCCAAAATTTGGTAGGAAATGTTGGCGCCAAGGTTTTTTGCGACTACTTACAAGCAATGACTCGTGCATGCGGTCATGATTTCCGATCATTGATCAAACTTAATTTTATCGGTTTGATCATTCGCTTTCGACCACGATGAGAGCGAAGAAAAAAAAAGAGGGGGAGAGCTCAGAATAGAGAAGAGGGAGAAAGGGGGAGAAGAGAAGAAGTAGAAGAGGGAGAAAGGGGTAGCAACCGCCACCGGAACGCTGCCATCACCACCAAGCACTGGTATCATTTTTTATTTCTTTCTCCCAATATTAATTTTCTACTATTTATATCTTATGTTAGATTAGATTACATACTGAATTGGATTTAATTAGTGCAATGTTTTATTTAATTAGTGTAGTGCTGGATTTAATTAGTGTAGTGTTGGATTAACAAGCACTTGCATGTTCATTAATTTAATTAGTGCAGTGTTGGATTTTTTGGGGCATATTTGATGAGATATATTTTGATAATGTTATATATATGTAATAGTAGGTGACCAAAACTGGTGAAGTTGTGTATCCGCGTTCGTACTGACTGATAAAAATGGTTCATTATGTTTTTCTATGTTAGATCCACTTAGGGAAATAAATTAGTTGAGTGGTAAGTATTGATATATTTCTATATTATTAGATAGATGGTAGGGAAAGGTAGTGATGATGGAAAGCCTTGCTTCTGAACATTTGATTTATACCGACAAGGAAAAGAAATCTTACATGAGATTTGGTTCATTTGGGTTGGGTTGGGGACAACCTGATTTGACAAAGCTAGCCAAAGTGTAGGGTTTAACCTCCGTCTTCTCCTATATATATATATATATATGTTCTTTAGCTAGTGCTTGCTAAGAAGTATTGATGCTTGCTTCTTGTTTACTTTAGTGATATGCATGATGATCATGTAGTAATTCGTAAAGTAAGTCAGCATATTTTATTTAGGACACCATGTGATGTGTGAGGGGCCGTTTTCCATTACCTTTGATATCTACTTGTCGTGTGTCCCTACCGGCCTCCCACTGAATTTCGATAAATGACAAAGCATTTTCAGTTTTCTTTCATAGACTAGTATGAATCGAAGAACATTTGTTTCTGTTAATGCTTTGGTTGTTGGAGTTGTGTGCTGAGAATTTTCATCTATTTCTATTAATGCTATTGGTTGTTGATTTTCTGTTCTGTGTGTGAGGTTATGTGGGGTATAATATAAGTGGGGTCTAATTTACCCACTGGTGATATATAATTTACCCACTTTTTGATAAAATACTAATACGGGGGCTGTTATAGTGTCAAGGTATGCTAGCTGTAATTTAAAGTCTAAAATGATGTCTAATAGCTTACATATTAAAACTAATGCTTCAAGAATGCTTCTATGCTTAAGTGTAGTAGGTTTTAATATAACTTGTAAATCATGATGGATTCTATAGGAGCAAAATCAATTCATTGTGACTGATTCAAAGAGATGATTATGATTGGCTAATCATGCTTCTAATGATGCATACTAAAATAGCATTATCAAGAGGGAAAATAACTCAAATTAAATAGGGTAGTTTGGACCTGTTTGAAACGGGCCAGAACAGGCCATTATTGTGAGACTTTGAATGGCTAGTTTAAATGCTTTGTTGTAAACTGTCAATGTGTAAACTGAGATATGTCATCCGGATGCAAGTTATACATGTGAAATGTTATTTAATAACTAGTCCATGTCTATATGTTGCATAATCATGTTAACCTTGTGGGCCATGTTGCTAAACCATGTTCTTATGGAATTTAAAGCCTATTAAGGGTTGTTTTGAACAAAGAATTTAAAACCTTGCACCCTTAAGTTTTAAGCCATTAATACAAAGTATATAGCAATCAAATTATGTGATAATGTTTAAAATTGAAGGCTTAGGGACTGTTATGATAATTTAGTGTTAAACTATGCTGAAAATGCTTTGAATGGACTATTTTGGGTATTGGAAAGACAACTAAATGTTACAAGTATGTAATGTTTCATACTGTTTTGGGTATCAAATGACTTTATAGGATTAATAGTCCCACATTAAGGGACTATTAGTATGCCTTCTTCTGCAATCTTGATATACGTAGCGTTATAGTTTCTATTAGTATGACTTTTGTTTATTGTCATTTTATATTCATATATATACATGTTTATATCACTGTCATGTTTATTATCATTTTATATTTTCATATATACATGTATTCAAATATAACTAGTAATAACATCTTGAAATTTGTAATATCTGATGGCTTCACGAGCGGTAGCGAAAAGTGCTGCTTTGGGTAGGGGCCTAATCATGTGCCCAAGGCCCCTACTAATCTGGATGATCGGATTCTTATTCAGATTTGCCCTCCACTGAATAGCACGTACGTCCCACATCATTTATATATAAGTATTTTATAGTGAATTGCTTAGATATAAATTGCTTTAATATATCTACTTATTGTTGATGTAAATTATTGTATATTATAGTGATTTTTCAGATAATAAGATCGTCAAGTGCATATCACAGCTGTGTTTACAGAATTGGCCTACACCTGTGATTACGTGGGCGAGCACACCTATCGCCCACAAGGATGTTGTTTGGGCTGAATTTCAAGTATATTTTTTTTTTAATTATGACAGGTAATTTAATATTCTAAGGATAATTGTTTAGTAATGTTATTATTGTTATTTTATTTGCAGAAAAGGTATAGATGGGAGGACGCACAGGCTTCAGTGATTCAGATATTATTCTGGCAGAAGTGTACCGTTCGCACCAAGGATAATTTGAACAAAGAACGACAAAAAGCACTTCACAATGCCAAGATCGATCATCCAGGCCAGGAAGAGGATTACATGCATGAGCATAGCCCCTGGTGGTGCACCCAGTCCATATGGCTGAGATGTGTACCCAGTGGAGAGCTGGGTGAAAAAATGAAAGACTGCCGCCACCAATAGATCCTCGGGTGTACCCGATGGCGAGAAGGGTAAAGGAACATATAAGGGCGGTAGTATTTCACAGTTGCAGCATATCACTGCCAGGGTACATATTTACAAGTTTTAATATGTTTACAATCATGAATTATAGAAAATATATCACATTTTTACTTAGTAATATTGTGTTATTTTTTGTATAGGATTCTCAGTCTCAAGGTCAGCCTATCCATTGGCTGGATGTGTACATGGCCACCCGTGATGGTCTTCCTAATGCTATCCAGATAGCGATAATAAGTTTAAATTAACAACTTGATCTTGTTTATCAATGCTTACAGAATTTATTTTTAACTATTAAATTGTTAACATGATGACAGGATACTTATAAGCGTTTATTGAATGAGCGCTATCCTGAAGGCACTCCACGTCCGCCTATTGATCAAGAGTTGTGGGAGAGGGCGTCTGTTGTGAAGAAGAACTACATTAAAGGTTAAGGACAACGACGATGCCCATCTTTCAGTAGCTCAGGCAGCTCTGCTACCCAGTCTTCACAGTCATCGAGTCATCCAGTTGTTCATTCTTCGACTGACTGTGTGAGAGCTATATGTCGAGATTGAGATCTTCAGAAGATACTGGGCGGGCATTTGGGGGCTCTGAGTCCTAAGGAGTTAGCTAAAGCAATAGCTGCATTAGCAACATCACAGCATGGGGATGGCGACGAGGTATAAAATCAATTTGTTGTATATATTGTCGTAATTTACCAATATTAACATAATATATATTTGTAACTTATTTTGTTATTTTGTTAATTACAGGGTCATCAAGGAGAAGCTAATCAAGACACTGATGCTTAACGATCGATAGATCTACGTTTTGTAGTTATTTGAGAATTTTGTACTTTTATATTCATTCATGTTACTTAAACATTAGATTTTTTTATATTTATTCAATTCATATTGGTTTAAAGGTTTATATAGTTTATATACTAGTTTGGTGTATGTATCTGTGGACGATTGATGTTTACATTGTTGTGCAAGATGTTTATATTGTTGTGTATGTGTGTTGAGATAAAGGTACAAAAATGTGCTGTGTTTTTAGAATTCAAATAAAACAAAGAAAATCTATTTTTTTGTTTTTTTCAAATCGGTAATCGAATGCGTTCGGCGATATTCATTCTGTTGCTAAACATATGAGGATATCGGCTGACCTTGCGATCGATCGGCCGCTTGTTATCACGACACGTGGACCACATCGACCTTTGGCTCGAAGCCGTCTTGACTTCATATTAGCGACCAAATGACAATTTCTATTAAGCTAATAGCGATCATGCCGAACATTTCGATTAAGCTAATAGTGGTCATTGGTGTGCACATCGGCGACCGGTTTTATCTGACGACTATCGGCCGACTGCATTCGATCGATCGATATAGGTATATCTGACCGACGGTGATCGACGATAGACCCTTTTCTTATAGTGATCCTAGGGTTGTCTCCAGGTTGAACTGACATTTTTGGGGTTATCTCCGAAACTTGGACAGCTTCCCTCGGGGTTATCTCCGAGGTTGGAACTGAATCTCCTGGGGTTATCTCCGGGATTAAAACTGAGTCTCTTGGGGTTATCTCCGAGATTGAAACTGAGTATCCTGAGGTTATTTCCGGGATTGAAACAGATTTAACTTCCAGGGTTATCTCTGGAAGATGATTCTGCCCTCCTATAGGGTTAGTAACAACAACGCAAAATTTTGAGTGTCTACACTATTTTCAATCTAGGTTTTATTCTTTACCATTTAATTTAATCATTCAAGATTTTATAAATTTTTGGGATATCACATTCACCCCTTATTCTAAGAATTACATCCTCGAAATTATGGCAAACTAATCTCTACTTGTTCTATTGATCAAAGCTAGGTTTTTAACTTTACCTTTACAATTTCCTCCTTTGAGGATTTCCCTTCGATCATCACATTTCATAATAACTACTCACTAGGAGTTTACATCTTCTAAACATTTAGGAGACTTCACAATTTTTTAATAAGTATAAATCAGTATAAATAATGTAAAAAGTTTTATTCAAGAAAACTTTTCATATTAGTCTGTGGAATCATAAAAACAGTGAACTTTGAGGTTTAGGGGTACTTCTACCTGCTACCTCTTTCAATTACAAAAGAGAGGTACTTTACCTCTGAAACATTTTCTACTAGGTATGTTTACAATCACAAAGAAGGTAAACTATTGGTCCAGGTACTTTAGGTGATTAGTTTATTGTACCTTAGTCGTAGGAACGACTATATACGTTCTTAGATTGGAATATTTTATCTAATTGGTATATCCCCATTTTTCGGGGTTGTGTAGACACTCGAAAATTCTGCATTCCTGTTACTAACTGTGACAACCCAAAAATTTAGACAATTTATTAAAATCTTAAATGATTGATTTAAGTTCTAATAATAGACCTAGACAGAAAATAAGTAAATGCGTTTGATGTTTTTAGGAAGGAATTTTGAGGATTTCAAAATTCTGTGTAGGCTTTTGGTGAATTATTCAGGATTAATTGTATATGTGAATATGTTATGTGTATATGGACAATGATGTGTTCAGAATGTGGTGAAGGGTCAAGGGTGGACCAAATAAATTATATCTGTGATAAACCCTAATCGTATATTAAGAACGTCAATGTTCAGTTAGAAAACCCTAATGTCTGATAAGAAACCCTAAAAATCGGTTCTGAAACCCTAATTCGGATATTGAAAACCCTAATTCGGGAATTTAAATGCTATATATAAGTTTAAACGTCATTAATTTTAATTTATTAGGAAAAAACCCTAATGAATTACTGGAAACCCTAGTTGATTATTAGAAAACCATAATACCCGATCTGGAAACCCTAATTTCAGATTTTCGGTAATTTGAAGCCCTAATCTGGGAACTTAACGAAGAATTATAATGCTCAAGTTTTATTAAGAATTAGGTTAATTAGGGCAAAGCTTAATCAATTCAAAAATCCTAATTTCAAATTATTAAACCCTGATTATTCTGTTAGAAATCATTATATACAATTTTGACCCTAATTGCAAAATTAGCAATTTTAATTAAGAAATAATAATCCTATTTAGCAAGATTGAAGTTCATGATTAGGAAATCTTAATATATTTATAGAATCCTAATTATAATTTAGAAATGCTAATTTTCTAAACTTGAAAACCTAAATTGGAAATTTTAGAAATCTAGTTGCCAAAACCTAAAGGGTTAAACCCAAAACCCTAAGTGCTAAAACCTAAACCCTAAAGGTTTGTATCAAATGACAATTTTAGAATTAAAATTGTGTGGAAAATGACATTTATGCCCTTTGAACATTATTTGAAGTTTGAGTGTAAATTTTGTCAATGGAGTGGTTGAACCACTCCAACCAACTCCATGTGACTTTAAATAAACTGATCAGCTATCTATATTGATTATATACATTGCATCATTTCATTATATTTTGATTTAGAGAAAGAAAGTACACTAATATGGCTCAATTGTTCATAAACACCCAACCAAGTCTCTCTGTCTCTAGACCCACAAAATTCTTAAGATATTCAGTCCCTTATATGATATCTAGCAAGCCAAGATCAGATCATGATGATCAGATCCTAGATCAAAGCCCAAAGAAGGTATAAAATAATAATTTTAGAAATTTGATGATTTCATGTTATATGTTGTTGTTTATTGGCTAGATATGTGTTATAGGGTGTCACTTGTTGATCTGGGTGGATAGAACATGGATCTATAACATCAATGTTCTCGAAATTGCATTTTTATAAAATTTAGAAAAGTTAGAAATTTTCGTTTGAGAAGAAAATGTCAGGCTTCATAGATCGGTTAATACGTAATGGTTTTAGTGTTTTAAATGTTTGTATTTGTAGTATGTTATGTGGTCTTGGATCCGAACTTGAATCAAGTCCGGATCATGTGTAGATCGAGAGTTATTGTCGATTGACAAATGTTAATCGATCATAAAAATGTGAATCAAATGACCAGATTTGCCCAGATAACCGGCGGTTTTGCTAGCCCTTGATCTTGCAGCTTTTTGTCATTTTTTGCTAAGTTGTTGTTATTATATTGTAGATCCGGTATGCGATCTACATATAAAAGTCTTTAGAACACCTAGATCTTGCATAGAATAAAAGTAATGAGCGATCGAATCATCGTTGACCACCGGTTTTGTTAAACTTACGAAAACCCGGAAACGCGTGAAGCGATTTACGACATGGTTTGACCATGCCATATCTCACTCATTTATTGATGTTATTATGTTATGATGCTATGTATGTAGTTGTAGCACGACATTTTGTCACATGATATAACCATTAGATATCATAAAAAAACCTAGACTATAAGTTACAAGGATCGATAGAAGGCACTTTAAGGTTTGTTCTTCAAATCTAGAAAACCGAATTTGAAGAACATGTCGTGACAACACTTTTAAGAGCTTAGATCTCTCTGTTATGATATGTGATGATCATGAACTTGGTATATTATTGTATTATTATATATGTACTACAACTTTAGCATGAATTCACCTTGAAATCAACAAGAGCACTATTTTTTTTTTTTGGTCAAACTAGTTACCCAAATGATCGTCGGGATTTACGGGTTTGGGTTTGAAGAACACCTATAGCGACAGTTACGTAAGCTATAGAATATACTAGTGACACTTTATTTTCTAAAATAGATTATTTTATTAAATAAATAGAAATAAATGGTTTTAATTATTAAAAATACATAATAAATTATGCAAAATTATTTTAAAGCCTAAAATTAGTTTTTAATTATTTTGAGTATATTTTAAAATATTTAATATTTTTGGAATATAAAAGGTATTTATTTATTTAATTATAATATTAAATAAATTATTTAAAAATAGTTTTAATTAATGAAAAAGTCATAAAAATTATATTATGATATTAGAAAATATTTTAAGTTATTTTTGATGACTTTTAATATTTTGTGATGAATTTCATTAATATTTTATTATTAATGGTAATTAGTTTATTTAATAAATATATTAAATAAATTATGGAAAAATATCTTTAAGTGGATTACGAAGATGAATTTAATATTTTTAACGATAAAGGTATTCAAGGTATCCTCACCTCTTTATCATACAGTGTAATACGCATTCTAATTTTAGAATTCCGTCCATAAGGAGGGAGATTGTGAGACCCAAGATTTTATCAATAAAGATTTAAATTTTGTCGAAATAATTTTTAATATTATGGTGTGAATTTGAGATAATATTATAGTTGTGGTTAGTATTTATAAATTTTGCAAAGTATGCAAGTGGTTATATTATATTCGATTAGTCGGGAATATTCCGGTTTAGCGGGAAATATTAAGTACAACTACTCAATCATTGGTGGACCCTAATGTAATTATTGTTTGGATTGAAAACGACAAAAATATTTTATTGAAATAACGGCGGAAGTTTTACCGTTTGATCTTGTTGAACAACTTCGGTAGTAAAAGTAATGCGATGTCGTGTGGTTGCATAGTACCACCACACGGTATTGATTATTGATGCTTATGTGAGAAGTCACTCGGTTTGATTCCATTATTGTCGATTAATAATATGACATATTATAGCGATAATGACGTTTTTGTTTTATTCAGATTATTAACGTAATAAAATGTAAACATCTTTTATATAAAACAAAATACTTTATTAAAGTTATTCTATAAATAGAATATATTATATTTTATTATGCATAGTGTTGCATAGTGTTTTTTTCATAGTGTTGCATAGTGTTTGCATAGTAAAATGTTTTTATATAAATAGAATATATGATATTTTATTTAAAAGATTTTGCTTTAAATATGGACCGTCGATTAAAGTAAATCAATCTGGACCGCTCATGGATTAATTACTATGCATTCTATTTTCCTATAAATAGAAGCTCATTCCTTCATTATTTTCTTACGAATTCACTTTGAAACTCTGAGAGAGAAATTATAGAGAGAAGCTAAAGAGAGAAAATCTATAGAGAAAAGAAGAAGAGTATTACGGTACTTCACTACTTTGATATCCAAAGTCTTTTACTAGTGAGGGATATTATTTGTTGTACTCGTAAGGGTGTGTTATTTTTCTTATTCATGAAGAGAACTTACATTATTCCATTCTTTATTATTCTATTGGAATAACTCAGATATCTGCCAATACCCAATACATGGTGAAATCCTCTCATATTCCATTCTTTATTATTACATTGGAATAACTTATATCTGTGACATACCCTATACATAATCAGTATACATGATTTACCTATACTTGGTGACATTCTTCTATTATTACATTGGAACATCATATACGTGTGTTTTACATGGGACTGGTTCCGCTCTTTATTATTATTCTGTTGGAACATCACATCATGTATTTTACACCGACACAGGTTACATCTTTATCATTACATTTGGAATATCCTATCTGTGTGTTTTACACCGATGCCGGTTCCATCTTTATTATTCTGTTGGAACATCCTCATGCGGTGTGTGAATTTCACGACCGGTTCCGTTATTATTATTCTATTGGAATAACTTTTATCTATCTTGGCAATCTGCATGCATGGTGATTTCCTTTGTTATTCCATTCTTTATTATACCCAGTTGGTTAAAACTTTGACTTCTATAGTCCATGAAATTAGTAGAATATTCTTGATATTTGCGTTTCATCCAGTATCTTTTCATGGAAATATTCTTCTGATCATTCTTGAATTTTACTCTACAAAACAGTATCTTGTTGACAAATTGGATGTTAATAATTCCTGGATAAAATAATTCTTGAACTTGTTTTATTGAATTATTATGTCATTGTCATCATCCTCATGATATATTATGTTATCTTTGGCTTACGTGCATAGATGAACTTAGTTTGATTATGACCAGGGATCATTTGGTATAATAATGGCTTGTTATAAATGATGTGACAAAAGTCCTCAATGGCCTGTAATGCAGTGATGGATAGTTTTTGGTATGATTATGACCAGGGGTGATTTGGTATAGTCATGACCATTGATGATTTGATGAAAATTCTTGACCGTGGTATAAGGATGATTAGATGTGGTGGAATATTTATTAAAGCTGAGTCTCAGCTATAACAGTGATGAAAAACCTTTTAAATCATAAAAGATAGTAGACTTTATTTTCTACTTGACTCTTTTAATGGATTGCATATTCATTGCAGCTTAAACCGGTTGTCTATTGTATTTTATCGGTTTAACATCGTTGAAGGCTAATGATAATTTATTACGCATTATCTTAGTCATAATATTTCTTCTTTGGGCTAGTTGAGCTCACCCTTTCTTTCACTTTGTTCTCTTGAAATGAGAATATAGTTGGGACGAGTCGGGGAAGCGAGTGATGGTCCCGAAGATAGAATTAGTAGTCCTCACTATTACGTGAAATAGTGTGATAATAATTGTAATGAGGACTCCTTTTGAGTTTGTATAATATCTAGTAGACGATATTTGTATTCAAACTCACGATTTATGTCGTATTATACATACTTGATTATATTTAGTAAGTTGTATTTAAATTTTGTACCATGTAAGTGGCGACCCAAGATGGGTGGCGTATACCTAATTTTGGGGCGTCACGGTTGGTATCGAGCTTAGGGATATGATCCACAGCTAAGATGTGAGACTAGAACTAGGAGGGGAGAGATAGGGAATTCCTTCAGCTAGTATGACCTACCTAAATTTATTTGGTATTTAATTGGTCGGTCGAGTATAGGGATAATATGTGATATGTTAATTAACCCTTGTTTTGTGACGGTGTTTGAGAATGACATCCGAAAATCTTTGAGATAAGCAATGAAGCACATGAGAGTGTTGATTCACCTCGAACAAAAGGTAACGACCAACAACACGATAATAATCCTCTTCGGTGGCAATGGCTATCGAACAATGATAACCATCGTGGTGGAAATTATCATGCTAAGAATGGTAACCACTTGGTGGTAATCATGGCAAAAAGATAATAGAAGTGGAAATTGCAAGAAGAGAAGGTCATTTAGCTCAATTTTGTTTGTGCACCAAAGTCAAGTCTAGTTTGGGACGGTGGCACCAAAGGTGGATATGGACAAAACAAAGTCGTTGGTTTTAGGAAGTGCATTTTCATGACTTCTCAAAAGCGAGTAAACCGAACGAAGTTAGCACGGGTTAGTTAATTATAAATTGCGAAGTCTATACCTTATAAGATACCGGTTCTACCCATTATTTTATCTCTCTTGCTTGTGTTCAACATTTAAATTTGACTTTGGAGAAGTTAGACTTTGACTTATTGGTTGAAACTTCGTTAGTAGGAGCCTTCGTTACCGCTACTATTTTTAAATCTTGTTTGATTCAAATAAACACTTTCACGTTACCTGTCGATCTTATCTTTTTGAAAATACTTGCCTTTGATGTGATTTTAAGAATCAATTGGTTAACTACTCATCATGCTTTTCGTAAGGTTGTTAGCTTTTATATTCATAACCATCCTGTTATGCGAATTCAAAGTAACCAAACCACTAAAGTCAATCATTGTCATATCAAGCCATAAATAAAGAGCCCCGATCCTTTCGTTGTTGACTTCCTTGTGTGGAATGCACCAAAGCGGACTTTACAGTAGGCGACGTCGCGTGATCAAGATGGCAAGTTGATAGGTATCATTGTGAGGTGTTATCTGTGTTAAGGGATAGAAAGTCACATTGGTATTAATGTGACGTACTATCCAAGTCTTGGACGAGAGTAACAGTTTTGAATGATATTTCTATCATTAATAAATTTCTTGGCGTATTCTTGAAGACTTCCTAGCCTACCCTAGAACGTGAAATTGAATTTTGTATTGACCCCCAGTACAAAAACCTATTTCTTAAACCCTCAAATATTTTTTCAACTAAAAGGATCTGTTTACGTGGATTATGATGAAAGTCATAATAAAAGTATAAAACTGATGAAAATCATGGGTATATGAAGTATTAGTAAGTTTTATGATGAGTTATGTTGGTTAGTATGTGAAAACATGAAAGTTTCTTAGAAATCACAAAGAGTTGAAAATCAGATTTTGGTGAAAAACGTAACATGAAATTCAATTGACCATATCTCCTATTATATTTTGAATTTTTGAGTGTGGTCAAGTCCTAGAGTTAGATCTATGAGTTACCTAACTAATCCAAGTGTAATTACTGGAAAAGGTGTTGTAGATTTTTGTGTGGACTGATTTTAGCAAAGGAGTGCAAAGCTGCAAAACCGAAAAAAGTCACGCCATGATTTTAGAGGGGCTGTTTCAATACTTAAATTATGAGAAAACTTCTGGCCTTTTGGGACATGAAGGTATATGGTATAAAGTACCTCCTATCCAAAAATGAGCTCATTCTGACTTAAAATGAGCAAGTTATGACTATTTCAATATTTTGGTTTTTCCGAATTAAAAATGCTATAACCGGAGTTCTATAACTCAGATGACCATGAAATTTAAATGAGACTCACATTAACATGTGTAAGGTCCTGCCAAGGTTTGGGATTTTTGGAGTTAAACTTGAGGTAGCTAATTTCTTAAGGAATTAATTAGAAATTGATTTTTGAAAATAGTAAATGAATTTTAAAAATTCCGAAAAATATATTTTCATTATGGGACTATATTATGCTAAATCGCAGAAAAAGAAATATTTTTGGGACTGATTTAGTATTTTTCATGAAAATAGTTTAGTTACGAACATATGAGTTAAATATGTTATGTGAAGTAACAAAGTTTGAAAATAGGATTTTATGGCTAGAGAATCCTATATAGAGTATATGCATATTTTTTTTTTGATGGATTTGATAATTGGTGATGATATCTTATGAGTATGGTTTTTTTTGAATGATTAAATGCATTATATGGTAAAGCGTAAACAATTGAGATAAATTGTTTATAAATTTAAGTGATTAAAATATTGTTATAATATTAATGATATTAGATTATGAGATTATTAAGTGATTGATAACATGGGGATATTCTTGAATCGGATAAATTATAAATGTTTAATATTTATCCTTTATTTCATTTGATTGATTCTTTATATCATTATCCTCATGCTTATATTATGTTGAAAGTCATCTCATGGCTTTGTAGTGCATAGATGGACTTGGTATGATTATGACCGTGGATTGTTCGATATAATCATAACCATAATTGAAAACACGATTATCTTTTTGGTAGTAGTGCATGGATAATTTGTGGTCGTGATACTAATGAATACACGATTATCTTTGGTAGTAGTGCATGGATAATTTGTGGTCGTGATACTAATGAATACACGATTATCTTTGGTAGTAGTGCATGAATAATTTGTGGTCGTGATACTAATGAATACCACGATTATCTTTGGTAGTAGTGCATGGATAATTTGTGGTCGCGTGATAGTAATGAATACACGATTATCTTTGGTAGTAGTGCATGGATAATTTGTGGTCGTGATACTAATGAATACACAATTATCTTTGGTAGTAGTGCATGGATAATTTGTGGTCGTGATACTAATGAATACACGATTATCTTTGGCCATAGTGCATGGATAATTTGTGGTCGTGATACTAATGAATACACGATTATCTTTGGTAGTAGTGCATGGATAATTTGTGGTCGTGATACTTAATGAATACACGATTATCTTTGGTCAGTAGTGCATGGATAATTCGTGGTCGTGATACTAATGAATATCCTTGGCCTGTAGTGCAGAGATGATTCGATGATATGGATTAATTATTGAGCTAAGTCTCAGCAATGAAATATTAATTCATGGATGTGGTAAAAGTCATCTTTGGTAGTAGTGCATTGATAGACTTGGTATGATTATGACCACGAGTATTCTTGTATAATCATGATCAGTAATTGAAAACACGAATATCCTTGGCGATGAGTGCATGGATAATTCGTGGTCGTGATACTATTAAGTCGCGTCTCAAAGATTATTGGTTTCGATTTGTATATCTTTGCTTTGTAGTGCAAAGATGAATTGTTAATGAATATCTTTGGCGGATTGCGAAGATGAATTTAATATTTTTAACGATAAAGGTATTCAAGGTATCCTCACCTCTTTATCATACCAGGTACGTACCCTAATTTCGAGGGTGAAATTCCATAAGGAGGGGAGATTGTGAGACCCCAGATTTTATCAATAAAGATTTAAATTTTGTCGAAATAATTTTTAATATTATGGTGTGAATTTGAGATAATATTATAGTTGTGGGTAGTATTTATAAATTTTGCAAAGTATGTAAGTGGTTATATTATATTCGATTGGTGGGAATATTCGGTTTAGCGGGGAATATTCGCATAACTACTCAATCATTGGTGGACCCAATAATGTAATTATTGTCGGATTGAGAAAACGACAAAAATATTTTATTGAAATAACGGCGGAAGTTTTACCATTGATATCTTGTTGAACTACTTTCGGTAGTAAAGAAATACGATGTCGCGATGGTTTGCATTGTACCACACGGTATTGATTATCGATGCTTATGTGAGAAGTCACTCGGTTTGATTCCATTATTGTCGATTAATAATATGAATTATTATAGCGATAATGACGTTTTGTTTTATTCAGTATTATTAACGTAATAAAAGCGAAACATCTTTTATATAAAATGTAATACTTTATTAAAGTTATTCTATAAATAGAATATATTATATTTTATTATGCATAGTGTTGCATAGTGTTTTGCATAGTGTTGCATAGTGTTTGCATAGTAAAATGTTTTTATATAAATAGAATATATGATATTTTATTTAAAAGATTTTTCTTTAAATATGGACCGTCAGATTAAAGTAAATAAATTTGGACCGTTCATGGATTAATTACTATGCATTCTATTTTCCTATAAATAGAAGCTCATTCCTTCATTATTTTCTTACGAATTCACTGAAACTCTAGAGAGAGAAATTATAGAGAGAAACTATAGAGAGAAAATCTATAGAGAGAAAGAAAAGAGTATTCGGTACTTCACTACTTTGATATCCAAAGTCTTTTTTACGGTAAGGGATATTATTTGTTGTGTACGTAAGGGGTGTTATTCTTTCTTATTCATGAAGAGAACTTCATTATTCCATTCTTTATTATTCATTGGAATAACTTTTGTATCTGTGACATATCCTATACTTGGTGAAATCCTCTGTTATTCCATTCTTTATTATTACTGTTGGAATAACTTTGTATACGCCACATACCCTATACATAATCAGATACGTGGTTTACCCTATACTTGGTGACATTCTTCTATTATTACATTGGAACATCCTCGGTTTGTGTGTTTTACACCGGACCGGTTCCGCTCTTTATTATTATACCGCTGGAACATCCTATCATGTGTTTTACACGGGACTGGTTCTGTCTTTATCATTACATTGGAATATCCTATCGTGTGTGTTTTACAGGATGCGTTCCATCTTTATTATTCTGTTGGAACATCCAGCTTGTGTGAATTTCACTTAACTCGGTTCCGTTATTATTATTATTACATTGGAATAACTTTCTACATGCTGAATACTGCATGCATGGTGATTTCCTTTGTTATTCCATTCTTTATTATACCCAAATTGGTTAAAACTTTGACTTCTATACTCCATGAAATTAGTAGAATATTCTTGATATTTGCATTTCATCCAAAGATCTTTTCATGGAAATATTCTTCCGATCATTCTTGAATTTTACTCTACAAAACAGTATCTTGTTGACAAATTGGACGTTAATAATTCTTGGATAAAATAATTTTTGAACTTGTTTTATTGAATTATTATGTCATTATTATCATCCTCATGTTATATTATGTTATCTTTGCTTACGTGTATAGATGAACTTAGTTTGATTATGACCGTGGATCATTCTTGTATAATCATGGCTTGTTATAAATGATGTGACAAAAGTCCTCAATGGCTCGTAATGCGTGATGGATAGTTTTTGGTATGATTATGATCGGGGTGATTTGGTATAGTCATGACCATTGATAATTTGATGAAAATCCTTGGCCCGTGGTACGAGGATGATTAGATATTGTGGTTTATTCATTAAACCGAGTCTTAGTGATAAAATTGATGAAAACATTTTAAAACCTAAAAGATAGTAGACTTTATTTTCTACTTGACTCTTTTAATGGATTGAATATTCATTGCTGCAGATTAAACCGTTTGTCTATTGTATTTTATCGGTTTAACATTGTTGAAGACTATTGATAATTTATTCTCGCATTATCTTAGTCATAATATTTCTTCTTTGGGCTAGTTGAGCTCACCCTTTCTTTCACTTTGTTCTCTTCGTGAAATGAGAATATAGTTGGGATGAGTCGGGAAACGCAGTGATGGTCCTGAAGATAGCATTAGTAGTCCTCACTATTCTCGTGAAATAGTGTGATAATAATTGTAATGAGGACTCCTTTTGAGTTTGTATAATATCTAGTAGACGATATTTGTATTCAAACTCACAGTTTATGTCGTATTGTACACGACAGTTATGTTAGTAAGTTGTATTTAAATTCTGTACCATTTAAGTGGCGACCCAAGATGGGTGACGTATACCTAATTTTGGGGGCGTCACAAGGGTTATGTGCTATGTGTTTAGGTTATTCTATGTATATATGTATAATAGTATTATACTGTGATGGTATTATTCTAATATTGGAGATCTATATTACTAATATTAGGACTTCGGATAAAGCATTATAAATTACGTAGCAGTAATCAACGGTTCAGGCAAGTTTTACTTAACTTTACTAAGAGTTGTTTCATTCAGATATGCTTATTGTTAATCATTGTTGATTGCCATGTATAATTGTACTCTGTACATATTGAATGTATAAGTCAGGTATGAAAGACTAATCACCTCCATTACCAGTTGGTCCAGATATATTTGTTCATGTTCAATACTTGTTCAGTCAAAAGTTTGTTCATACTAGTTCTCAATTATATTGATGAATTATAACCAGCTTATTATTCAGACTCTTTCAATCATGATATATCCTTAAATTATATTTAAACTTGTTGGGAAACTTTCATGCTCACCCTTGCTATATCATGATAAACATTGCAGATAAGGCGAATGCGTTCGGATACAGGAAAAGGATAATGCCAAGTTCAGCTTGGGATAAAATGTGCAGCTAGTTTGTAATAGTATAGTTTGATAATAATGATATGTGTTAGATAGTTTATAAATTATGTATAAGTTAAGGTTACTCGATTTTGAGGAAATAGTGTGTAAAGTGTATTGTATAAACAATTTATGTTTATATATTCCGCAATTAGTTATAGAAATAGTATACCAGATCTATGGTGATTACGACCCGGATTTGGGGCTATTACACTAACCTTGGAGGAGGGCAGAATCACCTTCCAAAGATAACCCTGGAGTTCAAATCAGCTCAATCCCAGAGACAACCCCAGGATACTTAGTTTTTGCATCTCGTAGATAACCCCGAGATACTCAGTTCCAGTCCCGGAGATAACCCCGGGAGATTCAGTTCCAACCTCGGAGATAACCCCGAGGGATACAGTTCCAGTCCTGGAGACAACCCCAAGATTCTTAGTTTTTCCATCTCGGGGATAACCCCAAGATACTCAGTTCCAGTCCCGGAGACAACCCTAGGAGATTCAGTTCCAACCTCGGAGATAATCCCCAGAAATGCAGTTGCAGTTCCAGAGATAATCCCAGAAAAGCTCATTTCAACCCTCAAAAGTCAGCTTCAACCTCGGAGATAACCCTGAGGCACTCAGTCCCAACCCCGGAGATAACCTTAGGAGGTTAGGCACACCTCAGAGACAACCCTGAGAACCTTTAGTAATCACAGCAGCGCAATCTCAGAGATAATCCTGAGCAACGACTGCTAAATCAGTCTAGAACAAAAGATAACCTCGGTGAGGGGAAAAATCATCATTTTTCCACCTTGATCCCACATTTGTGCCGTCTCAACAACATTTAACCCTACATTGTGCACAGAAGTGTCCTACAAGAACCATAGCTCCAATCCCGAGTGACAACTGCACAAGATAGCACATCGGATAGAATTTGAAGACCTAAAGATCTGGTTATGGACCCATCTTCCCGGCTTCATACATCCTCTTATCCATTGTCATTGTGTAGCTCTCGACAACAGCATTTCAGAAAGAAATTTTACGCCTTAATCGGATGCCCGGATTAAAAGTTATGAAGGTTCGAGCGGACAACGCGTTGAATGCGTGCACGTACTTCAAGATAGTGGGGCATGCGGCTGTCGCAGATACACCTACGGGTCCCCCTACTATAAATAGAGGGCTTGGGGTGGTCATTTTGAAGAAAGAAAAGGCGCGGAAGCCCTGTCCATTTTTCTTTGTACACACTTTAAACTGAATGCTTTCTCTTTCCAAACACTTGTGAGCTTGTTTTTTTTCTATATTTTACCGATGGAAACCGAGTATTCATTCATTTAAAGCCATTTGAATTCTTCTTGGTAGCCCACTGTAAGACATCTGACATTGCTTAAAGCCTTTCTCCACTTTCATTCACACACAATTATTCACGTTAAGAGTTGTGTTGTGTGTATATGCCCCTACCCAAGTCATCAAGTGGCTTTAATTACTTTCATATATATATATATATATATATATATATATATATATATATATATATATATATATATATATATATGTGTGTGTGTGTGTGTGTGTGTGTGTGTGTGTGTGTGTGTGTGTGTATGTATGTATATATATAAAAGTCGCAAACTTTAGGCACTGACAAAATGTAAATATATATATATATATATATAATGAACAATCAAATGCCACAAACTAGACTCCAGGCAGGACGTAAAATGTATATATATATATATATATATATAACTGTTTACAGCTTTTTATATATATTGCTTCATCATGTGAGCCTAGGAATCATGTGATCACAGATTCACTTTCTGAATCTAGATTCGGTTCCCGTGATAGACATTTTCAGCTGATATTAGCTTGTAAATTATTCACGGTGTTTGAATATCCTTAGATGGCTCTCATGCCCACAAGGAGTTTGGCACTGCTATGTACATTATTTTCTCGAAGATGCTTCACATCTCAAAAATAATTAAAGCAAACAAGCCAAACACACAATAAAATGGAAGTATCAAAGGCCTCAATTACTATTCAGCAAAAGGGTTTGAAAAATATATTTTACAAAACATCATTTCTATATCTTGTTAAAATTGAACTTTTATACAAAATTCAAACCCTTTTGTATATAGGTATGAACGAGGCATAGCACTACTTCCAAACAACAGCACATAGACCTACACACACGCATTCAGATTAATCTTTAAATTGAAAAGTGGCGGTAACCGTGTCACCACAGAAGTTGGGGGGTATCTAACAGCTTCCCTCCTCTTAATCAAGCCCCAGGACCCTAACGAATCTTGGTTTCACAGACCACTTACGCAGTGTTACATCACTAGGTCTATGCGCAAACCATTTCTCGGTTGAGTTGGTGCAACCATTTAAAAATACCAACTAGCGATTCTTACAGTCTAATCGTCGACATATACATGTCAGACCATTTCAAACTTTTTTTTTCAAACAAATCTCACTTAACATAAGAACAGTAAAAGACAAGAACAGAAAGGGACAAATAAAAATCCCGACGTTGATAGGTGGTGTAACGACCCCAAAATTCATACAACTCAATTCTCGACTTCGGTCGTTAATAATACATTCAACCTCAAATTTTACATCATTAAAGATAATACAACCATTGAAATTTGCGGAATAATTAAAATTTTCTATTACAAACTATTCTCGTTCCCAAAATCTTCAACCTTTACATCTAAATATGTGATAACCCGAATTTTCACAAGTTATTAAAATAAGAATTTAATAATTGAAATTCTTATTACGATGTGATTAATGTAACAATCCAGAATTTTAATTGTAATTATAAATATTTATTGAATTATATAAATATTTAATGGATGTGTTTATTGTTGAATATATATTTCTTTAATTTGATTTGATTTGATTTGATTTGGTTAATTATTTGATTAATAAATAATTAATGGGTTAAGGAAATTAATTGTTATGAGATAATATTCTAATTTAATTTATTAATTAAGTTAGAGAGTTTAAAATGATTAAATGATTTATTCAATAAATTTTTATTACAATTAATTAAATTAAGTATAAAAACTTAATTAAATAAAGTGTGATAAATAACTATATGATAAAGGAGTTATTAAAATAAATTAAAGGAGTTTAATTTAGTTTTGCCAAACAAGGCTTAAATATATTAAGTCTTTAATTTTTAAAGAGTTTTGCCAAACAGAGCCTTGTGGCTTTTTGATTTTTAAAATTTGAATTATTAATAAAATAAATCAAATAATAAATAAAATATAAATAATATATATTAAGTTTGGTAACTGATAAAATTAATAGGGGCAATTATTAGAACGTCAGTTTTTAAAACGTTTGAAAAATCGTGCGTTCGTTTTTGTTTTGATCTTTACGTATAGTGTATTTGGCCTATACTGATAACTAAGAAAGGAAAAGAGTTTATAGAGGTTTGATAGAGTCCGAGAGAGAATCAAGAGAGAGAGAGAGAGAGAGAGAGAGTTCCTGAGCCTTTCAAATAGTTAGTTGTTGTGACAACCGTAATTTTATAATTTAATTCTAATATTTATTGGATTGAATAAATATCTTTTCGATGAATTAATTATTAGATTAATTAATTAATTGATAAAGTTGTGATAGATTAATTTAATTATATGTGTTACATTTATTAATTTAATGTGGAGAATTTTTATTATTCAAAGTATGTGATTATGTGAGCTTATTGAATTAAAAGAAATATTTAATAAGCTTAATGTTATAATTTACTATTTTTATTAAATGAGAAATTTAATTATGTGACTATATGAATTAATGAGAATTTACTATATTTTATTTAAATAAATTAAATAAGATATTAGATTTATTTTATAATGGGTGTGACATTATTTAAACTATATGATAATGATTTATTAAATTAAATAATTTTTAAAACCTATTCTAATTAGCCAAACATTGCCTTGGTGGAAGTTAAGGGTAGTTTACCCATGTTGGGGAGTAACTGACCACTTATGCGTCAGTTCTTCTCCTACTATATCAGACGTCTTCTCCTTGTTATTATTTTCTAAGTCTGAGAGCTAGAAAATTTCAGAGAGAGAGTTTGCGAAATTTTAGTGTGTGATTGATAAAGAGTTGAGAGGGAATTCATCTTCTACAAATTACACTCTACGCTTGGGTAATCTCTTCAACCCAATTATTATATTTTTACGTCTTTTAAGTTTCATGAAAATTGGCTTCCTTACATTTTGTAATTTCTGTAAATTGGATTAAGATGTTAGGGATATATGTAATGATTCGAGTATGTTAGCATGTTTTACATATTGTATAGATTTTCATAATATATATTATGACTGGTTATTTCAAAAATCTGCAGAGTACGTGATATGGCCATATGGCCTTATACGTGTTTTTAGTATGTCAAATATAGTTTATTTTGCAAAATTCACGCATTGATATGATTATGCATGTTAAATTGAACAAAATGAAATTTGAATGGTTGGATTTGGTTGTATAACGAATTCGTGGCGTTGACTTTTAGGAAATTGTGTTCAAACTTCAAGAACATCAAGAACAGTATAATTTGCATGTTGAATTCTGTAATTATATATTTTTATGGGTTAAAATCACTTTATATATGTTGGGTATTGATTATGTACGAATTATAACATGTGGGTATGTTTAATTTGGTGGAATTAGTGTCAAAGATGTGTTGAATTCGCTGAACTCTGTGTTCTTCGCGAACTGAGAATCAAAATCTGGAGTTTCGCGTCGCGGCGCCAACTCTAGAACAGAAACCTCATGGCCAAGAAGCTACACCGCCATGTATACCATGTCTTCAACCATGGCCTTGATACCCGATACAGAAAAAGTGAAATAAGCATACCACTTAGCAGATTAATTGGTCAAGTGTGGCAATGTGCTATTAACTTAATCTAATGAGCATAAAAACTTGTTAGACATATAATGAGATGTTAAAATGAATTATTAACATGTCCATAACATAATTACGTGTGGATTGAATGATCGAATGCATAATTAGTTTATTTTTTGTGAAGTCTTAATTTTACACTAAGTGTAATAATTGACTAAGTATAGTCATGAAGTCGAGACTAGACAAAGAATAATTTATGATGTTTAGTACATTATTATTGACTGGTATTGTGAACGTAATTGGTATGTAGGATTTAATTCAAAGAACGAGTTTGTTTAAGTGTAATCTACGCACGAGACAAGTTTCTTATCCTAAACTTTCGTTAAGCAAGTTCATTATTATTGATCAAGCCTACCTTTTATATTAAAGTTTATTAATCTTCAAGCAAGATGTTGTTATACAATAATTATTCTGTTGTATACCTTTTGAGATGTTATTCAAGTTAAATATTCATTTATTGTTAAACCTTGTTAGACTAGCCAACCCTTATCGATTCGACTAGTCCATAGTTGATGGGCGTTCTAAATTTCAGAACCCGTTGATGAATTATCCAAACCAAACTTCCTTTGGTGCGGACTCGAATGTCAAACTGAGATGAACAACCCTGTATAGGGGATTATTTACGCTTTAGCGTTAAGATATTAATGCATGTGTATGTACTAAGGGTTGATCCCCTAAGTACGAGAAGAAGAGTCCATAGTCTTATAGTATTAAGGTTTCAAGTAAAAACACTTGACAACCTAGGACATAGTTCAAGGTCTTATGACCCTCAGAATTTCTGTTGATTCTTGTTATTCATTCTTGATTCAAAAGTTGAGCTACATATTCGAATTTATTATTTCTCTCGCGTGTTATTATTCATTGTTATATTGTTATACTTGTGGGCAATCGTGCTCACTCTTGCGTAATAATAACATTGTATTTAAGAACGAAAGAGCAGACGAACCTTCCACTAGTAATGGCAAGAGCAAGCTTAGCAAGTAATGAAGGTTGTTTTATTAATGTGGTTATGTGATGTAATTAGAGTTGATGTTACTAAGACTTATTTGTTTATGTTTTCCGCACAGATGTTTTAAGGTTAGAGTAACCTGGGATTTTTTTATTATTCAGTTGATGTAACCCCATAAGGGGAGAGATTTATTATTTATTTATTCTATTGCATGGTTTGCATTTTATTATGGGTAGATAGATAGATGATGTTTGTACAGTGAACACCAAATCTTGTGGAAATGGAAGTACCAGATTTGGGGTGTCACAGCTTTGATTATCAAGGATTTCTTAAGCAACAAAAGGTATGTTACACAACCTTAACATATAGGCTTTACGCTATAATTTCTAAGTCTCTGTGTTTCTGAATTTGACGGTAATATAAAGTCATTTACAAATTTTCTGTAAAACTATGTTTTTATAATTGGTTAGGAAATTATGTGTATTGGTAATTATAATTGTTATACTAGCATATATATGAGTGTATGCTTAACATGTAGATAAGATTGTATGCTAAATTAAGTCTACAAGAAAAGAAATTGGTTTTACAGTGAACACATGTATGAACGTGTTTTGTAGGATAACAAAAAAATTAGTATTGAATTTTGAGCTAATATGTGAAATTGAATTATGGCTCTGTTAATTAGTTTGTTAAGAATTACAAAGAACATAGTTTAAAAGCATCAAATTGGTTTATCATTAGCATTTACAGTGTCATTGTGTCAAAGAAATATCAAACATGGAGTTTTGGGCTTTAATCTATGGTTTCAAGGATTTAAATTTTCTGAAATTATTGTTTGATTGCTTTAAAATTGGTATATGTATGATAAGTAAATGTTTATGAGTAATCTATTTAAGTTTTACATCTTAATTTAGATGTTAACAGTAGTAATTAGTCTAGAATTTAGTTATTCTGTTCTTCGTGGTTAGGAGTTCTGTAATTCGAAGCCCCAGCGCCAAATTTCGAGCCCCAACGCCAAAAATAGGCCAGAAGTTCGCGCCCAAAATATGGAATTTGCCTTGGCGCTAGAATTTGCGCCTAACGCCATCGTCTCTCGCGCCCTTATTACCGGAATTGTGGTCTGGGTTGGACAGTTTTGACCTCCTGTAGTAAAATGGCCATAACGTTTTCATACGAACTCTGATTGAGGTGATTAAAGATGATCCGGAACGAAAACGAATAGACCTACAACTTTTGTTCTTTAAGTTTTTCAATTTGAGGTCGGTAACAGGGGTCAAAATGGTCATTTGTGGGACTGATATGTATTAGGAGGCAATTGGAGGGCGTCGGGAATGCACATATGCAAATGTATTGCTCCTGACGATAAACGATGTTATCCTAAGTTATAAAACTTGAATATTAGTAAATATAATGATGCTTAACATTAATAAATGATGTATTAGATAAGTTTTATAAACATACTAAGCACACACATGAGAGACGAATCGGGCGTGTGACGAATGAACGTCGAAACGTCGTGCCAAGTGTAAATAAACTTAAAAAGTGTTTCAATTCAATTGAAATGAATATTATAAGATATGGAATGGATTTAATATAAAACCAATAAGTAGTCCTAGCAAGACTTAAGTACTTGAATGAACTTCGAATATGAAATATAGTGAGTTATAAGTCTAAAGTTAACACAATCAAATTGAACATTGTGTATTGATTAATATGAAGGGTTATAGGATGTAGATTAAAGTTTACATTGTAACTACTATGCGTTGCTATGTGACTAATAGTTGATGTAAATGATTATATAATTGTGTAGGGCACGTGAAGTGCATATATCTGTAAGCTGTTAAACTGTTATTGGTAATCAACGATCAAGGCAAGTCTTTCAGTTCCTATTTGCTATGTGAATTTGATTGTTTTAAATCTTTATTGCAAAGAGCATGATGTGTTATATATATATTAAATGTATGAAATGTTAAAGTCAATTTATGACTACGTTGTTTCACTAAAACATGTTGATTGAGTAAGGAACTCAATCTTTATAATTGTTATATGAATTATAGCATGTATGTTATGTTAGTCTGATGTTTATGAGATATATGTTGAGTATGTTATTATGTGCTACGTGATGCATGAAAACTGTTAGATTTTGCTAGGCTGTTGAGCTCAACCTTGCAAATAACCACTTTTGCAGGTTCAAGATTCAAGGTAAAGTTATGTCTTACTTGAAAGACATGAGTCAGATGTGATACTTGAAGAATTATATACTTTGGCTGAGTTATTATTATTTGAACCATGTTTAAGGTTCCGAACAATGTATCAATGTTTAATTGTAATAACGTTTTGCGATGTAAACTATTGTAGTATTAAAATAATTCTGAGATATTTAGATGAAAAGGTTGAAGGTTTTGGGAACGAGGATAGTTTGTAATAGAAAATTTTAATTATTTCGCAATTTTCAATGGTTGTATTACCGTTTAATGATATAAAATTAGAGGTTGATTGTATTATTAACGACCGAAGTCGAGAATTAAATTGTATGAATTTTGGGGTCGTTACAGTTGGTATCAAAGCTGATAGGTTAGAAACCTTAGGTAAGAGTACCTTAGGCTATAACCTTAGAGAAGAGAGGTTAAGATAATGAACGAATAAGCTCAAATAGAGTTTGAACAATAAAAAGTAATTTAAGAAATATATAAAGAAGGGATTAAAACATGCGTAAGAGGATTCAAAGAAGAATCTCGCAGAGTTATAAGGAATATGAATATGGGGTTACCCGACTCCAATAATAAGGATGTAAGGTGATAATTAATAGGCAATGTCTATAAGAAGAGAATGATAAAGAAGTTAAGAATCAAAAGGTTATATTTAAGTATGGTACAATTGTACTCTTTAATAGTTGATGTATGGTATCTAGGCTAAATGATTCCTTCATAGAGCGGAGGTATATACGAACTAGCAACTCGGAACCTAGTTTATTGGTTGTTTGTGGGAAACCACTCAGTGTACCATATTGAAACTGTTAGAGACTCGATATGTACCAAGTATAGAAAGTGGATACGTATGATGAAAATGTGGAACTTAACTGAAATGTTGAGCAATGTAAATGAAGTTAGAAATCCTTAAAGGAAGAATTGTTTATAAACAAGAGAATTCAAAGAAGAATCTTGAAGAAATATAAAGATAAGATATGGGAGTTACCCTAACTCCAATAGACAAGATAACGAATAATGATGAATACACAAAGTCTGGAAGATTAAAAGCATAAACAAAATCGTAAATGGTGAAAAAGAGAAAGAAAGAGGATCGTAAAACAAAATGATCATGAGTTAAGAAAAGAATTTTAAGGGAGATGATTATAGAATAAGATCACGACGTGATCAGTTTAAGTTATAAAGGAAAGATGGTTTGTAATAATTGAATAATTATAGCTTGATGCTATGAAGATGATGTACTATGAAATAGTACGAGATAACTCACGAGGAGTTATTGATGATGTGGTATGAAAAATTCATAACGATCAAAGAGCAAGTTATAAGTAAGATAGAGTTAGGTGGGATTTTAATTGAGGACTCATGTGGTGGCTGAGTTGTACAGACCTTTGTATGGGCGAGGATTTTGTGCTTGCACTCAGTTTATTACATTGATAATCATTGGAATGTTGGTGTTGCGCTATCAATGTATATGTGGCAAAAAGGTGATTCTTTTCTCATGTGTATATTTGATAGTTAGAAACTATTAAGATTAGTCGGATATTATTAGGATTAGGTGCGGTTCTTAAAACTAATGTATATGGTAAGTTCGTGACTTATAATAATTTGGTATGTTTTGAACCCCTCAGCGAATGGACGCCTATGGCCTGACTAGGATAAGTTCTTAAACTCATATTATTGTGGCAAGTTTCTGAACTTCCAATGTGCAGTAAGTTTGATGAACTGGGGTATAATTAAGTGTGAATGGAGTATTGAGGATGATTGGAATAAATAAACCTATTAAGCAATGGATCATTTTAGAAAGTGGAGTTGATGGAGAAAATTAGGTATTCCAACTCTTCCAGCTTTGCTAGATTTTCAAAATTTATTGACTTCGTGCCGATGGTTATACTTTTGATTTTTGGGAAAAAAAATGTGTTGGGTCACACTAGTGAACCAAAGAATTTTTAAAAATAGTGTTATTATTCGTATGTCTATGCTAATTGCTTTGGCTAGATAAAAATGATTGGAAATATATCAAAATATATTTTTTTAAATATCATCAGTGCATCGTGTAACCTGGTGCAGAGATGATAAAAATGATAGAATCATCAATGCAGTATTACTTAGTGTTGGATGTGATCTAAGGATCGTCAGCTCACTATGGTATGATGTAGGATGATAAAATCAACAAATGATGAAATCCTCAAACGGACTGTAAATACAGTGCGTATCATGACGTCATAAAAAGATATTTGAGATTTCTTTAAGATACAGTGCGTATCATGACGTCATAAAATCAATAATTGACGAAATCCTTAAACGGACTGTATATATATGTATGTATATGTATATTTCGATTGATGTTCAAATTATTGTAGAAGTTTATGCTATTCGATTCAGCTAGATGATTATTGAAAGATGTTCATGAAATTCAAGCATTTATTGAAAAGTTAAGCCAAACCAAATTGTATTGGTGCGGATTCAGCTGAGGTGAACAACCCTATAAGGGGACATGTTTTCGGGGACAATGGTTCGGAGCGTAACGCATACAATCGTTACAAAACACTACGTTGTGGCCCAACGTAGTGGTACAATAGGCTGGCCACCTAGTGTACGTGTGGAGCGTGTTTTCAGTCTTTGTAATTGATAAACACTCTGGTTTGCAGTGTGAAGGATTGAGTTGAAGCACTAGTAAACCGAGAATAGAGTTCACGGTCTTGTGACCCCTCAGCATGATTTGGAATCTTTGAAATTCCTGTTATTCATATCCCTTCCCAATTATTGAGCAATTGTGGAAGATTATTATTATTTTGAAAGGTGAAAGTGGAAAGGATGAGAAAATTAAGCAAAACATAATAATTTCAAGAAAGAATTGAGACTCCAGAAAGAAGAGAAATGTGAAACTCTTAGAAGAGGAAGAGATAAGGAATTTGATGATCTTAGAAAGATCATTAGAGAAAGAATTTCATTGTAGAACCCAACGAATGGATAAAGTATTAACGTAAAATCTATTTTGATAGATTGAATGAATAAGATTAATAGATAAAATTTCGAGGACGAAATTCTTAGAAGAATGGGTGAATGTAATATCCCGAGTGTTTATGATAACGATCCTTAGCAAAGGAAATGAATGGGTTAAAGAGTATATAATACTCAAAATATAATTGAGTTCAAATGAAAGTTTTATAAATTCCTCACCATAAATTCTTGTAAGTTTTATAAATTCTTGTAATAAATTGTATGTTTCCTACTCCCACCATTCTTCATAATAAATTCTTGTAAGTTTTATTTCATAACCTTTACTTAGACTCAATTATATTCGAGTATTACATATTCTTTAACCCATTCATTTCCTTCTCTAAGGGTCATTATCATGAACACTCAGGATATTACATTCACTCATTCTTCTAAGAATTTCGTCCTTGAAATTTTATTTATTACTCTTCATTCATTCAATCTATCAAAATAGAATTTATGTTATTACTTTATTCATTCATTCCATTTATCAAAATAGATTTTATGTTGATATCTATTTATTCATTAGGTTCTGCAACCAAATTCTTTCTCTAAGGATCTTTCTAAGATCATCATATTCCTCACCTCTTCCTCTTCTAAGAGTTTCACATTTCTCCTCTTTCTGGAGTTTCAATTCCTTCTTGAAATTATCATGTTTTACTTAATTTTTTCATCCTTTCCACTTTCACCTTTCAGAATAACAAGAATCTTCCATAATTGCTCAATAATTGGGAAGCGATATGAACAACGGGAATTTAAAAGATTCCCAATCATGCTGAGGGTCATAAGACATTAAACTCCATCCATGGTTATAAGTACCCTTTCAACTTAAACCTTAACAATCATTAGACTATGCGTATGTCCATAGTTATAAGTAATCTTTCAACTTAAACTTTAACAGTCATAAGAATATGGACTCCTCGTACTTAGGGTGATCAGCCTTTCGTACAATGTATTGTGCACAAACATCTCAACGCCTCCGCGTAATCCCCTATAAAAGGGTTGTTCATCTCAGCTTTTTAACATCTAAATCCGTACCAAAATAATTTGGTTTGGCATAACTTCTCAAGAAACACTTGAATTTCATGAACATCTTTCAATATTCGTCTAGCTGAATCAAATAGCATCGACTTCTACAATAATTCGGACATCAATCAAAATATACATATACTTGTATATATATTCTCATATCTTAAAGAAATCTCAAAAATCTTTTTCTGACGTCATGATACTAAGCCTTTGTATTTACAAATCCGCTTTGAGGATTCTCATTTTGGTGATTTTATCATACTACATCATACTATAGTGGGTGGATCCTTAGATCACATCCAACACTAAGTAATATTGCATTGATGACTCCATCATTTTTATCATCTCTCGCACTGAGTTTGCATGATGCAATCGATGATATAAAAAAATACATTTTGATATATTTCAAATCATTTTTGTCTAGCCGAAGCAATTAGCATAGACATACGAATAATGGTATTATTTTTAAAACTCATTGGCTTCATCATTTGATCCAATGTTTTTCAAGAAAATAGAAGTGCAAACATCAGCACGAAGTTAATAAATTTCGAAAGTCTAGCATAGCTAGTAGATTTAGAATATCCAGGTATCCGTCAACTTCAATCTTTACTTCATTACTTCGTTACTTAACCATTCTATCAATCTTCAACTTAATCAATGTTCTCTATACTATAACCGTTTTCTACCCAAAATAGTTCATCAAACTTACTAAACATTGGAAATCCAGGAACTTGCCACAATAATATGAGTTTAAGAACTTGTCCTAGTCAGACCATAGGCATCCATTCGCTGAGGGGTTCAAAAAATACCATATTATTATGAGTCACGAACTTACCATATGCATTAATTTTAAGAACCGCACATAATCCTAATAATATCTGACTAATATTAATAGTTTCTAACTATCAAATATACACATGAGAAAAGAATCACCTTTTCGCCACATATATATTGATCACGTGACACCAACAGTCCAATGATTATCAATGTGATAAACTAAGCGCAGGTACAAAACCCTCGCTCAAACAAAGGTTTGCACAACTCAGTCATCACATGAGTCCTCAATTGAAATCCCACCTAACTCTCTCTTACTCTTAACAACTTACCCTTAACTTGCTCAATACGAATTCCCCGTATCACATTATCTATAATTCCTCGTGAGTTTACCTCGTACTATATCATAGTACATTACCTTCATAGCATCAAGCTATAATTATTCAAACATTACAAACCATCTTTCTTTTATAACTTAAACGGATCACGTCATGATCTTATTCTATAATCATTTCCCTTAAAATTCTTTTCTTCACTTGTGATCATTTTGTTTTAATATCCTCTTTTGTTTTACGATCCTCTTTCTTTCCTTTTTTTTCATTTACGACATTATTAATTATCTTGGCTATTGAAGTTAGGTAACTCTCATTTCTTATCATTATATGTCTTCAAGATTCTTCTTTGATTTTTCTTGTTTATATAACAATTCTTCCTTTAGGAATTTCTAACTTCATTTATATTGCTCAACATTTCATTCGAGTTCCACATTTTCATCATATGTATCCATTTTGTATACTTGGTACACATCGAGTCTCTAATAATTTCAATATGGTATGCTGAGTGGTTTCCCACAAACAACCAATAAACTAGATTTCGAGTTGCTAGTTCGTATATACCTCCGCTCTATTAAGGAATCGTTTAGCCCAGATACCATACATCAACTATTAAAGAGTACAATTGTACCATACTTAAATATAACTTTTTGATTCTTACTTCTTTATCATTCTCTTCTTATAGACATTGTCTATTTATTATCACCTTACATCCTTATTATTGGAGTTGGGTAACCCCACATTCATACTCCTTATAACTTTGCGAGATTCTTCTTTGAATCCTTTCACTCAAGTTTTAATCCCTTCTATATAAATTTTTTTAAAAATTATTTCTTATTGTTCAAACTCTATTTGAGCATATTTTTTCATTATCTTCATATTCCTTCTCTAAGGTTATAGCCTACGGTACTCCTACCTAAGGTTTATAACCTACAGCTTTGATACCAACTGTAACGACCCCAAAATTCATACAACTCAATTCTCGACTTCAGTCGTTAATAATACATTCAACCTCAAATTTTATATCATTAAACGATAATACAACCATTGAAATTTGTGGAATAATTAAAATTTTCTATTACAAACTATTCTCCTTCCCAAAATCTTCAACCTTTACATCTAAATATCTCAAAATCATTTTAACACTACAATAGTTTACATCGCAAAACAATATTACAATTCAACATTAATACATTATTCAGAACCTTAAACATGGTTCAAATAATAATAACACAACCAAAGTGTACAAATCTTCAAGTATCACATCTGATTCATGTATTTCAAGCAACACATAACTTTACCTTGAATCTTAAACCTGCAAAAGTGGTTATTTGCAAGGTTGAGCTCGACAGCCCAACAAAATCTAACAGTTTTCATGCATCATGTAGCACATAATAACATGCTCAATATATCACATACATGCTACAGTTTATATAACATATATAAAGATTGAGTCCTTACTCAATCAGCATGCTTTAATCAATCAACATAGTCATAAATTAACTTTAACATTTCATACTTTCAACATATATATAACATATCATGCTCTTTGCAATAATGATTTAAAACAGTTAATCATCAAGTTCACATAGCAAATAGGAACTGAAAGACTTGTCTTGATCGTTGTTTACCAATAAACGTTTAACAACTTACAATTATCTGCATTTCACGTGCCCTACACAATTATATAATCATTCACATTAACCATTAGTCACATAGGAACGCATAGTAGTTGTAATGTAAACTTTACTCTACATCTCATAACCCTTCTATCATAAATACCCAATGTTCAATTTGATTGTGTTAACTTTCAACTTATATCTCACTGTATTTCATATTCGAAGTTCATTTAAGTGTTTAAGTCTTACTAGAAATCATTATTAGTTTTATATTAAACCTATTTCATACCTTATAATGTTCATTTCATTTGACTTAAAACACTTTTTACGTTCATTAACATTTGTTACGGCATTTCGACGTTCATTCGTCACACACCCGATTTGTCTCTCTTGTGTGTGCTTAGTATGCGTATACAACTTATCTAATATATCATTTGTTAATGTTAAGCATCATTATACTTCATAATATTTATGTTCTATAACTTAAAACAACATCTTTTATCGTCAAGAGCACTACACTTGCATGCGTGCATGCCCGACGCCCTCTAATTGCTCTGAAAACACAATAGTCCTAAAAATGAACATTTTGACCCTTCTTAAAGACCTTAAATTAAAAACCTTAAAGAACAAAGTTGTAGGTCTATTCATCCTCATTCCGGAACATCTTGAATCACCTCAATCGGAGTTCGTATGAAAAAGTTATGACCATTTTACCAAAATAGGTCAAAGAAGTCTCACCTTGCACACTAGGCGCGTGGCTGCGCCCAACTCCTTCATAGATTCAACGCACCACATGACTTGGCGATGCTTGACTGCACGCCTTGCGCTCTGGGACGTCTTGGCCGCTATTGCTACGCCCAAATTACAGTGTTCTCAATGTACAAACTTCAAATCTTCATAACTTCTTCATTTTAAGTTGGAATTAGTTTGTTTTCGATTCTATGAACTCGTGAAACACTGAAATACTCATCTACAGAGTAATTTTAACATTTCAAAAACTTTAACAAATCAATTTAAGGGTTCCAATTCAATATTCATGCTATATTTTCATGTTTTAAACACATTTAGCGAATTCATTCACTAGGAATTCGTTTTACATCCATTTTGACTCGTTCAACTTTGGTTGTTTTCATTTCTCAGAGTAGAACAATATTCACCCATCAATTAAGAGCCTTAAACATGTGAGCATGATCACTTTAGCCTCTAAAACAAACCACAACTTATACAACAAAACCCAAAAGACCAATTTTACAAAAATTCAAATTTGTTGGCTCTAATGTCTCTTATAGACAATACTAACATATTATCAAACAACAAATAATCATGATTTTCATCACTTCATTCTACCAAAAATAATTCTAACAGTGAAGAACTTTAAGAAAAGCTACTAGAAGTTTTAGAATTCTTCTCTTACCTCTTAAATCTTCTCTAGACTGATTACATGGTGAAGATTACTTGATTGATCTCCTTCTTCTTCCTTGATCCTCCAAAGCTCTCTTCTACTTTCATAGAGAATGTGACACCCCCAAAATAGGTATACATCACCTATTCTGAGTTGTCAAATACATGGTACAGAATACAAATATAATCTTAAATATACAACATGAGCTGTGAGTTTTAATACAAATATTGTCTTCTAGACAGTATTCAAAATCAAAATAAGTCCTCAATATATTTATTATCACACTATTTCATAGAATAGTGAGGACTACTAATGCTATCATCTGGACCGTCACTCCATTCCCCGACTAGTCCCTACTACGTTCTCATTTCCTGAAGAGAAAAATGAAAGCAAAAGGGCGAGCTCAACTAGCCCAGTAAGAAATATTATGACTAAGATAAATCACAATAAATTATCGTTAGCCTTCAATAGTGTTAAACTGATACAATATAACAAACATCAAGTTTAACTGCAGCGGAACAAGTAATCCATTAGAAGAGTCAAGTAGAGCATAAAATCTACCATCTTCTATGATTTAAAAGGTTTTTTTATCACTTTTATCGCTGAGACTCGGCTCAATAAATAATCCACATCATCCCTGCACTACGGCCCAGTATATTCATTAGTATCACAACCATAATTTATCCATGCACTATGGGCCAATGATATTCGTGTTTTCATCAATGGTCATGATCATGCCATAAAATAATTCATCTTTGCACCCTTGACCGAAGAGAATCCAGAGCCAAAATCATACCAAAAACTGTCCATAAATGATTGTGTTGTCGTACGGATATTCCCTGACAAAAAGAATATTCCCGACCAATCGAATATTATATAACAACTTGCATACTTTGCAAAATTTATAAATATTACCCACAACTATAACATTATATCAAATCCACACCATAATATTCAAAAAAAATATTTTGAGAAATTTAAATCTTTATTCATAAAATTTGGGGTCTCACAGAGAACTCCTATTTCTCTCTCTCACTCTATGAACCCTAACATGTCAAATAAAATAACATGTGAAGGTTTAAGCCTTCAATTACTAGCGTTACCAGGAGAACCAAAATCTCAGCAGTTAGAAAATACCAAGAGTTTAAGTCATGTTTGGCGAATTTACTCCATGGCTTATTTCTATTTTATTTTCTTTTCCCACTATATAATATATTCTCCTTTCTCTAAGTGTCACACTTTAACAATATTGCTAAATCACTTAGCCCCATTAAGTAGTTATACAACTATAATATGTATAATTACTACATTATAAATTATGAAATTACATTCATAAATAAAATAACACCTCCATTAAAATAAATATTTTCATTAAAATAATTAATATTTATTCCATAATTATTTTAATTAACTCAAATGAATTATACAATTATTATATATAATCATTTTATTCATTTTTTCTCACAAAAATTGTCTCAATACAATTTATTTAATCCATACACCTAATCATCACTTAAATATTAATTCAATTTATTAATCTCTAACCAATAATTATTTATAAATATATTGGTTTTTCTTCTATCACCATCAATTTATATTTTATTAACATCATTCAAGATACTAAACCTTTTCATATATTACCATGACATGTAATATATATTAAGAATACCAAATTTAATTAGCAAAACTCATATATTAACTCACTATTTAATTAATGAATTAACTCTTTTATCCACTTTACTACAACACCACAACCAAGTAAGGTTTTAATATTCAAACAATATTATTCCATAATATAGTTTCAACTTAATTTAAATTACCCAATATTTACAAGATTAATTTCCCTCACCACCAAATTCCTTGTCGTGACTAATTTCTTTTATTTTCTTTAATAGTTTAATCAACTATTAAATCTCATAAAAATTTAATTTTTTTCACACCAAGACACATAATTCAAAATATATACATCTCATAATAAGAATTTTTAATTATTAAATTCTTACTTTAATAACTTTTAAAAATTCGAGTTGTCACATCTTTCCCCCCTTATAAGGATTCCGTCCTCGGAATCAACGAAACCTCCCTTTTCTCGGTTTTCACCAAATCTTTTGTTTTTCAAAATTTATCGTTGAATATCTTCAACACATTACCTTAATATAGGTTTTATATTTCCTACTCCCACCATTCTTCATAATAAATTCTTGTAAGTTTTATTTCATAACCTTTACTTAGACTCAATTATATTTGAGTATTACATATTCTTTAACCCGTTCATTTCCTTCTCTATGGATCGTTGTCATGAACACTCGGGATATTACAGGTGGCGACTCTACTAGGGACATCCAGTAAGAGGGCTTAAGCCGCTATTCAAAACTTTTCAAAACATTTTATCTGTTTGTGTATGGATGTTGCATTTACATTTGAATGAATATGTAATAATGCTTTTACTGTGACGCCCCAAAAATAGGTATACATCACCCATTCTGAGTCGCCAAATACATGGTACAGAAAACAACTACAACTTTATTATTACAATTGTCGTGCAAAATACAACAACACATACTGTGAGTTTAAATACAAATATTGTCTTCTAGACAATATCCACACTCAATTAAGTCCTCATTACAATTATTGATACACTATTTTACAAAAATAGTGAGGTCTGCTAAAATAACTTTCTAGAACCATCACTCCATACCTCGGCTAGATCCTGCTATATTGTCACCTCTAGAGAAGAAAATGGAACAAAAAGGAAAAGGGTGAGCTCAACTAGCCCAGTAAAGAATATTATGACTAAGATAATATACAACAAATTGTCCTTAGTCTTCAACAGGGAAAAATCTGATAAAATATAATAGACAACAAGTTTTAGATCAACAACTACAGCGGAAATAACAATTCATTAAAAGAGTTAAGTAAAGAATGAAATCTACTATCATCTATGAATTTAAAAGTCCATCATCAATATTTTATCCATGTAACATCAATCGATATATATCTTGAATCAAATATTCATCTTTGCACTACGGGTCAAAGATATTCATCAGCTAATCATTCATCTTTGCACTACAGGCCAAAGATATTCATCAAGTATCACCATTAATGACTCAGGATGATGAAAAACATTTTAGAGAACAAATCAAGTAACATAAAAGAACAAAGTTTAGAGATTCGTACTTTAGACAATTCAAGTTTAAAAATACTCCATAATAAACCATAGTGGAGTAAAATTCAAGAATGAAGATCAAAACATAGATACAATCAAAGATAGTAACCATAGTAGACATCTGGGACAAAGAAGAGAAAATTTCATTTTTCGGTGAATAGTGTCGTATTTGTGAATAGTGTCATATACGTGAATAGTAACTCCGACACAAAAAGGTAGAAATTCCACAATAAAATTTATATCAATATTTCGGCATAATGATATTGAAGAAAATAATATCATTTACGAAGAAAATAACATCCCTTACCTCAAAATAACAGTATTTCTGATCAAAATATCGGATGTAAAACCGAAAGAAACTTGCACTGAATAGCAACTCTCAAAGTATCTAAATACTCACAAAATACGCTCGATAATATAGAGAGAAAGAAAACTTGTTTCTGGTGTGATTTTCAATTCTAACTAAGCACCCTATTTATAGAAAAATGCTAGAACGCCAAAAGAGACTAAAACAGTCACCACGAAAAATCCACAAAGATTTTTTGGGTGATTCAAATTTCTACGTTTAGCTTACTTCCAAAGATTTATTTTGATATATGGCTCATCTCCTAACTCATTATACACAAAGATTTATAGATTTAAAAAAAATCAAGTAATAAACTAATTTTCTAAAAATTTCCAAATTTCGTTCTTCATTTAGACAAAATACTTATAAAATACCTCAGCAATAATTCCTTCATTTATATCCATATAAAAATTTATATTTCCTTATCATATAAATTAATAATTAATTATTCACAAATAATATTATAAAATAACAATTATGACAACCAGGCCGTTCCCAGGAAAGAGGGGGCTTTCCAATAAGAATTTTTCCTTACTGGCGCGCAATTAGGTGACCAAACCTCTCCTTGTCAGAACTTTCTACACATTGCCAATAATGTTATCTAATAATATTATTCAAATAATATGAATTATTGATCTGATATTGGGAAATACTGTGCAGTGACAATTATTGAAAATATAATAATATAAAATATCAACGCAACAATTATTTAACTAATAAAATAAAATATTGAACAGAAATTACAGTAAAAATTATTGAGTAGTGCCTTCATACGTAAGAATCAATAATTCAAAAATACTGTGCAATACCATGTGCTACTGTGCACCCACACGTATTACAGTATTTTAACCACTAGGTAATCCAACATTGTTAACGGTAACAATTACGCCATTATTTATAAAACTCAAACTTGTCATTTTCTTCATCCGACAGTTATTCAATTATGGGGCCCACAAATGGTTGCGCCATCGTACGAAAATTCCCCGACAACAAGAATATTCCACGACCAAATGAATATTCCCAGACAAAAATGAATATTTTATAACCACTTGCTTATTTTGCAAAATTTGCACATTTCACCCATAACAAAAATATTATATCAAATTAACTCCTTATTATTTCAAGATAATGAATAGAGGAAATTCAATTTTATTTATATATATAAAAAAATTCAGGGTCTTACAACCTCCCCCCTTAAGAAATTTTGTCCTCAAAATTGACGTACGTACTTGGTGTTTCGAAAAGATGAGGGTGCCTTGCTTTTATTTCCGATTCCAACTCCCAGGTCATTTCCTCCATAGCATGATTCCTCCACAAAACCTTGACTTGTGGTATAACCTTTGTTCGTAGGACATGCTCTTTCCTATCCAAGATCTTGACAGGTATCTCCTCGTACGTTAAATCTTCAGCTATCTCATCTAGTTCTAACGCAATAATATGGTTCGGGTCGTCCACATATTTACGTAACATCAATACGTGAAAAACATTATAAACACGCGACATACTTAGCGGTAAGCCGAGTCTATAGGCCACAGTTCCTACTCGATCGAGGATTTCAAATAAATCGAAGGTTTAAGATTTCTTCTCTTCATCGACTCTTAGTTCTAGAATAACGCCTTCTTGCACCTTCTTCTTTATATTCATCAGCTCCAGTGTGTAGCTTGAGCGGTTTTAACTTTATCAATTAAAGTCGATTCTACTCGTATATTTAACATCATAAAGTGGGTCCCTAGAGTCTTTAACTCTATCTTTATTGTTTGTAAATTATACAAAATAGGTCTTTTTGTTCAACAATATCGCACTCGTACTCGCGTACGATCTTCTACTCAATGCGTCAGCTACCACGTTCGCTTTTCCAAGATGGTATGGTTAGAACAGGTGCCGAAATGAGTCACCCCTTGAGCTCTTGGAAAATCTTCTTGCATTCCTCGCTCCATACAAATTTTGTATCTTTTCGAGTCAGCTAAGTTAACGGAGTAGTGATTCGAGAAAATCCTTCCACGAATCTTCGATAATAACCAGCTAAGCCCAGAAAGCTACGTAATTTGGTCACCGACTTCGGTTGCTCTCAACTGTGATTCATATCCCAATCTTGGATAACACGTCACAATGGCGCCTATCAGTTTACCATCGCACGAATATGACGTCCCCTACGGAGAGTCTGGCTTCGGTGCATCCAACAAAGGAAGTCACCAAATAGAGGCTCGAGTACCAACTTCTATAGTTGGGTTTTTAACTCCTGAAGTTCAATGGGAGACAGTTCATATGAAATTTTAGAAATGGGTTTTGTACCGGGTTCAAAGTCAATACAAAATTTAATATCACGCTCTGGGGGTAGGCCAGGAAATTCTTCAGGAAATACGTCAGGAAATTCACTAACAACAGAAATATCATTCAAATCTGACGTATTTTTGTTTAAATCCATGAAATGGGCTAAGAAAGCTTGACATCCATTTTTCAATAAATGAATGACTTTATGGCTTGATATGAAAGTGTTTGACTTTAATGGTTTGGTTGCTTGAATTCGCATAACAGGTTAGTTAGGAATATGAAAACTAACAACCTTACGAAAATAATCAATTTTGGCATGATGAGTAGTTAAACAATCAATTCCTAAAAATCACATCAAATGCAAGTATCTTCAAAGAGATAAGATCAACAGGTAATGTGATGGTTCTAACTTGGATCAAACAAGATTTATAAACAGTGAATGTGATAAAAGTTTCTCCTAACGGAGTCTCCACAGATAAGTCAGAGTCTAATTTCTCCGGAGTCAAGTTTAAACGTTGAGCACAAGAAAGAGAAATAAAAGAATGGGTAGAACCGGTATCTAACAGGGTAAAGACTTTGCAAAAAATTATGATTAACTAACCCGTGATAACTTCATTTGGGTTCCTCACTTGTTGGGAAGTCATGACAACCGCTCTCCCTTGAACTACCTGGCTTTGACTTGTCTGGGGCAGCATTTGGTGTCATCACTACCATTGAAATTGACTTTTCTATAGGGCATATTCCACCCTCAACTGCTTCATCATACTCCTGTTTCATGATCTGAATCATTAATCTTCGATCCATATCGAATTGGGGTTGACCGCAATGTACATGGTAATTCAAAACTCGATGTTGGGTTCTCTCAATTGCTGTCCAAAAAGAGAAATATATATCATCTATTTTAGCCTTCTTAGATTGGACATCTCTTTCCACAATATCAACGCGTCGTGCGGCTTTTACCCATGCATCACTCATTCTCACTCGTTCAGTTATTTCTTCTTTCACCTCTGATGCCACCTTTATCATCTTATACTCTGCCAAAGAGTGCTTCTGTTCAAGCATCACATATCAGGTAACACAAGCTTGAATTGTTACATCCTTTTGCTCCACGACCGCCTGCCGTTCTTTAGCCTACTCTTCTAACTCATGAATACGATTTTGCAATTCTAAATTTCAATCATAAAATTCTTCTAATAAATTCTCCTCAGGTTCCTCTTCTTCCTCACTCTCAGTTGTTACCTCTGCGACTATCTCGGGTGCAACTATCAATTCTTCACTCACCACATAGATATCTCTAATTCCTTCTATCCCTAACATCACATTATCCTGGTTGGTGATTAGAGGTGTCTCCACGATCTCATTCAGTCCATTGTTAAAATTTTCAGCTGCCATTCTCAAATACTGCCACAAAATAAGGCTTAATTAAACAAATTAACATATCATATAATATCCCTATATTATGACTGGCCAACAAATAAACTTAGGTAGGACACAATAGCGAAGGATTTACTAATCTTTCCCCTCCTAGTTCTATTCCCCGATCTCCGCCAGAGACCATATCCCTAAGCTCTGATACCAACTGTGATGCCCCCAAAATAGGTATACATCACCAATTCTGAGTCGCCAAATACATGGTACAGAAAACAACTACAACTCTATTATTACAATTATCGTGCAAAATACGACAACACATACTATGAGTTTAAATACAAATATTGTCTTCTAGACAATATCCACACTTAAATAAGTCCTCATTACATATATTGATACACTATTTTACAAAAATAGTGAGGACTGCTAAAATAACTTTCTAGAACCATCACTCCATACCCCGGCTAGATCCTGCTATATTCTCACCTCCTGAGAAGAAAAATGGAACAAAAAGGAAAAGGGTGAGCTCAACTAGCCCAGTAAAGAATATTATAACTAAGATAATATACAATAAATTATCCTTAGTCTTCAACAGGGAAAAATCTGATAAAATATAATAGACAACAAGTTTTTGATCAACAACTGCAGCGGAAACAACAATCCATTAAAAGGGTTAAGTACAAAATGAAATCTACTATCATCTATGAATTTAAAAGTCCATCATCAATATTTTATCCATGTAACATCAATCGATATATATCTTGAATCAAATATTCATCTTTGCACTACGGGTCAAAGATATTCATTTATATCACCAGTTGGTCATGTTCATCTCAACACCTGTTCATCTTTGCACTACGGGCCAAAGATTTTCATCAGCTAATCATTCATCTTTGCACTACAGGCCAAAGATATTCATCAAGTATCACCATTAAGGACTCAGGATGATGAAAAACATTTTAGAGAACAAATCCAGTAACATAAAAGAACAAAGTTTAGAGATTCGTACTTTAGACAATTCAAGTTTAAAAATACTCCATAATAAACCATAGTGGAGTAAAATTCAAGAATGAAGATCAAAACATAGATACAATCAAAGATAGTAACCATAATAGACATCTGGGACAAAGAAGAGAAAATTTCATTTTTCTATGAATAATTAATCAGATTTGTGAATAATAGTGTCATATACGTGAATAGTAACTCCGACACAAAAAGGTAGAAATTCCACAATAAAATTTATATCAATATTTCGGCATAATGATATTGAAGAAAATAATATCATTTACGAAGAAAATAGCATCCCTTACCTCAAAATAACAGTATTTCTGATCAAAATATCGGATGTAAAACCGAAAGAAACTTGAACTGAATAGCAACTCTCAAAGTATCTAAATACTCACAAAATACGCTCGATAATATAGAGAGAAAGAAAACTTGTTTCTGGTGTGATTTTCAATTCTAACTAAGCACCTTATTTATAGGAAAATGCTAGAACGCCAAAGGAGACTAAATTAATAAAATATTAATGTATATTTTTCTCTCTTCCACGCCAACTCTTCTGAACAAACTAAGCAGCCTTCTTTGAACCAAAATCTCATCACATGTTTGCAAAAATAAAAGTGGGTCCCTCCCACAATTTTAATAAAAATATTTAATTTCTGAAACTTCAACAATTCATAATAAATAGTCCTTTTATCAGAAAAATTTGAATTTCAAGTCTATTCCATAGGAAATCGAATTCTCTACAACTTTGTAGCTTTAAGTTTTTCCAAATTTCAAACGAAAAATGCCCGAAATCCACATACGGAAGATTTTCAACACCTCTTAAAAGTCATAACAAATCATATCTTAATTTTTAACGGTTCAAAATTTGTGGACATATACTCAACTTATATATGTATAACATATCCAAAAATCACAACGATCCAATGGTCGGATCAAAATTATAACTCACGCAATAGAGCTTCAGAACACTGATTTGATTTTCAGATTATAAGTTCCTCGTACCAGTTTCACTCAAACAGTCACCACGAAAAATTCACAAAGAATTTTTGGGTGATTCAAAATTCTTCGTTTAGCTTACTTCCAGAGCTTTCTTTTGATATATGGTTCATCTCGTGACTCATTATACACAAAGAGTTATAGAATTTACAAAATCAAGTAATAAACTAATTTTCTAAAAATTTCCAAATTTCGTTCTTCATTTCGACAAAATACTAATAAAACACCTCAACATTAATTCCTTCATTTATATCCATATAAAAATTTATATTTCCTTATCATATAAATCAATAATAAATTATTCACAAATAATATTACAAAATAACAATTATGACAACCAGGCCGTTCCCAGGAAAGAGGGGGCTTTCCAATAAGGATTTCACCTTACCGGCGCGCAATTAAGTGACCAAACCTCTCCTTGACAGAACTTTCTACACGTTGCCAACAATGCTATCTAATAATATTATTCAAATAATATGAATTATTGATCTGATAATGGGAAATACTGTGCAGTGACAATTATTGAAACAACAATAATATAAAATATCAATGCAACAATTATTGAACTAATAAAATAAAATATTGAACAGTAATTACTGTAACAATTATTGAGTATTGCCCTCATACGTAAGAATCAATAATTCAAAAATACTTTATGTCTGTACCGTGTGCTACTTTATGCAACCACGCCAGACATCGTATTTTAATCACTAGGTAATCCAACAGTGTTAACGGTAAAAATTACGATGTTATTTATAAAAACTCAAACTTGTCATTTTCTTCATCCGACAGTTATTCTGTTATGGGGCCCACAAATGGTTGTGCCGTCATACGAATATTCCTCGACAACAAGAATGTTCCACGACCAAACGAATATTCCCCGATAAAAATGAATATTTTATAACCACTTGCTTATTTTACAAAATTTGCACATTTCACCCATAACCAAAATATTATATCAAATTAACTCCTTATTATTTCAAGATAATGAATAAAGGAAATTCAATTTTATTTTTATAAAAAAAAAAAATTTGGGGTCTTACATTTACTTACTGCACTTAGTGCTTCGCACTATATCTGCCTGTGATATTAGTGCTTCGCACATTTCATCATTTTCATACGGTGAGACGCGTTGTATATGAATGTATGTTGTGTGGTCCCTCCACTAGGAGGCTATCCTATCAGTGTTTGATTAATGGACTCGTTGGGAGACTAATTCCAACGAGGCTCAGGAAAGGCATCATCCAAATTCGCTCCAGTTTAAAGACCGGATTAACTTCTCGTCGAGTAAAATGCGATGATCTGGGAACCTTCATGCCAAAAAGCCACAAGAGTAACCTAAGATAGGTTAGCCTCTGATAAACTCAACGTGGAGGGAAGTCTCTTCATACCTTCCCATTTCAATTACTTGTAATTTCATTTCCATGTCAAGCTTAATGTAATGGAAAGTATAAAGGCATATGTGTACATGCATTTCCTTTTATATCAAAAACCTGTCATGCTATCTTGTCATTTAAACACCTGACATCCGTTTTACAGGATAATACTCCTAAAATGGACACATTACATAGCATGTAACATTCCTACATTCACTAACACTAAACTACATAAGTCTTTTTGTAGGGAAACAATTGGGTCGGTAACCCGTTCTAAGTCCAAAAAGGCAAAAAGCTTACAGCCAAGAATTGCTACATCTGGTCAGCCTAATCTTACTCTTGTCTCTCATTAGGAGTTTGATGGATTAAGAAATCAAATTACAAAGTTAGTTGTTCTACTCAAAGAACTACACAAGTCTACTCAGGGTCCACAAATACCTATACATACATAATCCTATGCACATGGAGGAACTCAGGGTCCGGACAAAGAAGTTCCAGTACCTAAGTCTCAGTTGGAAAAAACCAACAAAACCCTTGAATTCACCCATCTCAAAGAAGATCCAGACACTTGTGATATTAGGAAGAAAGTCCTACAAATGGAAGAGACCATTCAGTATATTAAAGGGATTGGAGCACACAGGAGTGTTTCATATTCAGACCTTTGCGCATTTCCTGGTGTTCATTATTTAGAGAAGTTCAAGACTCATGACTTTGAAAAGTATGATGGGTTGTGGGATCCTTACACACAGTTGAAGGTATTCATTGGAGAGCTCGGATCTTATGCCGAGGATGAAAAGCTCAGAATGCAGCTGTTTCAGAAAAGTCTGACTAGAGAAGCTAGAGCATGGTATACCAGATTAGACAACTCCAAGATTAATAGCTAGGAGGAGCTAGCTCATGCGTTCCTCAGCTAGTATAGTTTCCAAACTCAGATGACTCTAGACCGGTATCAAATTACCAAGGTCAAGAAACAAGTTAATGAGTCTTTCAGAGAGTATGCCCAAAGGTGGAGGCACATTGCTGCTCAAGTTATTCCCACTATGACTGAGTCTGAATTAGTGTTGACCTTCTTAGATATTCAAGAAGCTCCCTTCTACGTGAGGGTCTTAGCTAGCATAGGCAAACCATTCTCTAAAATGATCAAACATGGAGAAATGGCTGAGATGGGATTGAAGTCTGGGAAGATTCAAGACCTTGCTACATTAAAAGTTGTGGCTGAACACATCTAGTATGGAAGTTATGGAAACAACCCCAGGAGGGTCCATAAGAAGAAAAAGGATGATGTTTCCTTGATATTACAAGGACAAAAAGGTAATCAAAACATGCCTATTCAGAGGAGAAACTATTCCCCTTTCCAAGCACAAGCTTCAAACCCGCCATTGCTAAAAGGTGGAGAAATCTGATGCACTCGAGTGTTCACACCCTTAGGGGAAACACTCGAGAACATTCTCAAACTTCTGACAACTCAGAAGAAAATAACTCATCTTCTTCCACCAGCCAACCCGAGTGGAAAGGGTTTTAATACTAGCAGGAAGTGTGCTTATCATGCTAGAGCTCTAGGACACGACACCTAGGATTGTTGGGCCCTGAAGCACAAAATCAAGGATTTAATTGATAATAGTAAAATCGTGGTGACCAAACCCGACCAACCCTATGTGCAAGACAACCCTCTCCCTCAACACAAGGAAGAAGAGGTTAACATGATTAGTTGGAGCAGTGGACAGAGCTCCCATTATGTTGGTGGATCATCCCAGAACAACAAGGACAATATTGACAAACGGGATTATGCACAGTTCTAGTTTATGATAGAATAGAAAATGAAGGCTGTGAGCGAGCAAGTCAACCAATTGGCAGAACTGGTGGTTCATTAGCACCAAGTCACACGTCAATTATTCAGCCAGGAGCATGCTAGCTTTCTTCCACTTATTACAAGTACCCCACCTCTTACTTCAAAAGGTGTAACCTTGAAGGATAAAATTGTGAAAAGAAAAAAAGCTAAAGCCCACCGAGACTTCGCCAATAAAAGGGAATTCACCTATTTAGGCCAACCGACGGAAGAGATATTACAAATGCTGATCAATGAGGAAGAATCACAACTTTGTTACCTCCCATCAGTTCCCGTTTAAGATGTTTTGATTCTAATGGAGTATGTCAATACCACTTCCACTCTCGCGGTCACAGCATTGAGGAATGCTAGGCACTCCGCCATCTTATCAAGAACTTGATTGACAGCGGTGTCCTGTAAATGGTAGATAATGATGCTATATTACTTGAGAGTGGGGACACATTTCCTACAAAATTGAAGGATGTCGTACCAGTTGTATCCTCTGAGGAAGATTTGGCTTCCACACCACGTACAATACAACCAATTCAGCTCAAAGGTGTTGAAAATCCTTTGAAAGTGGATGTGCCAAAGCCAATCATATTGCCATTCAGGACACAATATCCTGTTGTTAGCCTCAGGAAAGTGCCATAGAATTATGGAGAGGCTGAAGGATCTACATCTAATAGAACTATTGTAGTGTTGAAAGCAAATCAACTGTATCTCCCCCACCGGGTGATAAAGCCTACCATAAAGTCAAAGGGGAAAGTTCCCGTGGAGAAGATTGAAGAATTCCTTCGTACTATGGGACATAATGAAGCCAAGGTGGTTTTAAGCTTGAAAGAAGCTCCACAACAAATTTCCATACTAGACTTGGTTTTCTCTTCAGAAGATCATATGAAGGTCTTACTGAGAGTCTTAGAAGAAGCCCATTTACCAAACATAGTGGATGTTGAAAAGTTTCATCATCTGGTTGATCACATCTTCAACAGTAATGTGATATCCGTCACCGATGATGACATACCTCCTGAAGGGACGGGTCATTGCAAACTATTGCACATAACGGATATGTCCTCCAAATACATGGTGGGAAGATTTCTTATAGATTGGGGATCATCCTTAAACATCTACCAGTATGCCACCTTGGAGAAAATGAACATCAATCTCAACAGGATCCGAAGCAGTTATACAATTATCAAAGCTTTTGATGGATCCCGACGAAATGTTGTCGGAGAGATTGAACTACCTGTGGAGATTGATCCAAATACATTCTACGTATCCTTCCATGTGCTCAAAATAGCCACATGATACACCCTACTTTTGGGAAGATCGTGGATTCGCATGGCTGGAACTGTCCCTTCCACCCTTCATCAGCAGCTCAAATACATCATTAATAGTAGCCTGGTCACTGTTAATGCTAAGCCAGAATGTCCTGTACAAGGTGACATAACACTCGTCAGTTTCAATGAAAAAGTTGAGCTTGTCATCTTTCAGGCACTTGAGGTGAGCAACACTCACTATCGACCGATTGGGGCGCCACCTATGAAACATAGAGTTTCTGTCGAAGTAATGTCGGCAAGTCAAGAGATGATATCTTTGGGTTTTCAACCTGGACAAGGGTTGGGAAAGGATCAACAGGGCATTAAGCGCCCAATTCAAGTTCCTAGTTAAATAGGGATAACCGGGCTAGGCTATTCTTCTGGGTCCACTCACAGGAATCCTCACAGGCACAAACAGATTCTTTCATCTTCAGCCACACGACGATTATCTCAACATACAGATGTTGAGCCGGTACGACCTTCATTAAAGGTTCCTGCCCACGTGGTAGCTATGTTGTTTCCTAAGCAGATACCAGTCAAAGGAAAGGAAGTCCTGATACTAGACCTCGAGGCAGAGGAAATGGATCGAAGACATAAACAAGACATTGCAAGGCGGTTGTCAAACATTAGCGTCATAGTCCATATGGAAGGTATAAATAGAGACATTCTTGATGATGATTGTCCAGACATTATGGTCATCATTCAGGAGAAGGAGAATGATAATAGCCCCTTCATCACTATTGTCCATCAGGACTTCACCCTTGGCAATTAGAGCAGCACTCCTTGCATTTGTCGACAAGGGTAAAAAGGGCAGAAACTCCATTTGCCCTGTAGATAACTATAACTTCTTACTTTTGATGTACAGTATTAGCAGTTGTTTTTGTTATTTCATGCTAACACTTTGTATGATTGAAAAGTTTCATATATTAAGTGAAAGCATTTTGTTTCAGTACTCAAAAGTTAGAGGTGCCTAAACTTGCTGATGAGGTGCTTATTCTCAACAAGGATTGTAACTTTGATGTAAAGTTGGACTCAGACTTGATGGAAATACAAGAGGACTATGAGATACCTCAAGAGATCATAGAATGGGTCGAAGACAAACCCAAGACAAATCTTGATCAAACCACCTCTTTTAACCTCGAAACCTTAGAAAATCACAAGCAAATCCAGATTGGTACGAACCTTACTCCAAACCAAAGGAATGATATGGTTACTCTATTTACCCAATTCCAGGATGTGTTTGCATGGTCTCATGAAGACAGGGTCGGTTTGTCAACCGACATTGTCATCCATCGCCTCCCCATCAAAGAGGGATTTTAGCCAGTCAGGCAAAAGCTCAGGCGATTAAAACCTGAGTGAAGTTTAAAAGTTAAGGAAGAAATTGTGAAACAATTTCAAGCCGGCATCATCATGGTATCCACATACCCTTAGTGGCTATCCAACATAGTCCTCGTGCCTAAACCTGGAGGGAAGGTGCGAGTTTGCATGCATTATAGGAATCTGAACAAGGCTTATCTTAAAGATAGCTTTCTCGTGTCATTCATCCACATACTCATTGACAATATAACTCAATATGACATGTACTCCTTTGCTGATTGCTTTGCGGGGTACCATCAAATCATGGTTTCTGAAGAGGATCGTGAGAAAACTGCATTCATCACTCCTTGGGGAACCTTTTACTACAGACGGTTTTCATTCGGCCACATCAATGCCGGAGGTACCTACCAGCGAGCCATGATAGCTCTTTTCCGTGATTTAATGCACAAAGAGACAGAAATCTGTGTGGATGACATTATTGTTAAGTCGCGAAGGGAGGAAGACCACCTAGATCATCTCAAAAATCTCTTCAACATGTTGTGTAAGTACAACTTGAAGTTGAATCCAGCCAAATGTGCCTTTGGCGTGAAATCAGGCAAGTTGCTAGGATTCCTAGTCAGCCACAAAGGGATTGAGTTAGATCCCACAAAAATCCAGGCCATCACAGAAATGCCCATACCTCAAACAAAGAAGGAAATACGGGGATTTTTTGAAAGGATCAACTTCATCAGCCGATTCATTTCCCAACTCACAACAACCTGTGAGCCTATCTTCAAGTTGTTAAGGAAGAACTCCTCCATGAAATGAAATGATGAGTGTCATAAAGCCTTCTTTACAATCAAAGAGCAGCTAGTCAAAGCTCTTGTTTTGGTACCTCCCATGGATGGTGTTCCCCTGTTCATGTACCTGTCAATCAATGACAAAAAGATGATAGAGGCCAAGAACGAGCTTTCTATTAGCTCAGCAAAAGATTCAGGAGCAGTGAACATAAGTACACTCTGATTGAGAAAACTTATTGTGCTTTAGCATCGGCTTCCATAAGGTTACATCATTACCTCCATGGTCACACAATCCATCTCATATCCCGCGTGGATCCTCTCAATTACATGTTCAGCAAACCCATGTTGAACTGTCAACTGTCCAGATGGCAGTTAATCTTATAGCAATTTAACATAGTCTACGTGATTCAAAAGTCTATCAATGGTCAGGGAATTGCGGATCAACTAGCCGTCGCACCTTCAGGGGATTTCAAACCCTTGGAAATATACTTCCCTGATGAAGGGGTAATGACAGTTTAGCTACACCGTCAGGACGATACACACCAATCATGGAAGATGTATTTTGATGGAGCTATAAACATGGAAGGTTCTGGGGCTGGAGCAGTTCTAGTATCCATTACGGGGGAGAAGTATCTCGTTGCCATCAAATTGTAGTTTGTCAGCACCAATAACACAGCTGAGTATGAAGACTATATCATGGGGTTGAAACTTTCCCAATCAATGGGCATCAGACGGTTAACTGTCTTTGGAGATTCCGAATTGGTAATCAGACAAACCACTGGGATTTATCACACCAAAGAGCTACATTTGCTTCCTTACCATCGACAGGTTATACAGATGGATTCAGAGTTTGAAAAAATATCCTTCCTCCACATTCCTCGGAATAGGAACAACTTTGTGGAGGAGCTAGCAATTTTAGCCTCCTTGATCAATGTACTTGACAAGGAAGACATGCCAAACATCACATTTGCCCTGCAAAAGGCTCCAACCTATGGAAATTACATTGGAGAAGTATCGGATGAGCTACCTCTCGTCCAACACCCTTGGTATCAGCATATCAAGGAGTATCTGCGAGATGGATCTACACTCGTTGAGGCGAGTCCAGCTAAAAGAAAGCGGATCCATCGAATGACTATGAAATTCTACCTGAGCGGAGACGCACTCTAGAAAAGAGATGCAAGACTAGGTCTTCTCAAATGTCTGGACAAAGACCAAGCTCATAGGCTCATGGATGAAATCTATGGTGGAGTATGTGGCCCACACATGAGCGGCCCTCTACTTGTCAAGAAAATCCTAAGAACAGGGCATTACTGGCTCTCTCTCAATGCTAACTGTGATGATCATGTCATGAGATGTTATCAATGCCAAATCCATGGGAATGCTATCCACGCCCCTCCAAGGGAGCTCCACAATATGAGTTCGCCCTGGCCCTTCTCAATGTGGGGAATGGACGTAATCGGACCCATCGAGCCCAAAGCTAGTAATGGGCATCAGTTTATCTTCACAATGATCGACTACTTCACTAAGTGGGTAGAAGCAGCCTCCTTCCTCTAGGTTACTAAAGAAGTTATCATTGGTTTCATCAGAAACAATGTCATTTGTCGATATGGACTACCAGAGGTGATTGTGTCAAATAACATCAAAAACCTCAACAATTAAATAATGGAGGAGTTATGCAGTAAATTCCACATCAAACATCTCAACTCCATCAACTATCATCCAAAGATGAATGGTACTGTTGAAGCAGCTAATAAAAATATCAAGAGGATCATGCAAAAGATGTCCGCCAATCACAAAGGATGGCCTGACTTATTGCCTCTGATTCTATTATCCTACAGAACATCAATACGCACTTCCACTGGGGCAACCCCCTACTCATTAACCTATGGAATGGAAGAAATGCTCCCTATAGAGGTGGAAATGGAATCCCTCAGAGTGTTGATAGACGCTCAGCTTGATGAAGACCAATGGTTACAAGATAGGTATCACCAATTGTCTCTAATAGACAAAAGGTGAGCCCCTGCCATCTTCTATAGTCGGTTATATCAACTGAGGATTGCCAGATCCTACAACAAAAAAGTTCGGCTATGAAAATTGAAGGAGCATGACTTGGTCCTAAAGAAAATTCTTGACAACCAAGATTTATCCAAAGGAAAATTCACCCCAAATTGGGAAGGCTCACTTATTTTTAAGGAAGTATTAACAGGAGGAACTCTCCGATTACAAGAGATGGATGGTGATGAATTTTTGCAACTCATTAACTCGGACACCGTGAAATGGTACTATGTCTGAAGTTACCAACAAGCTAACATCCTGGTTTTGGATCACCAGATCCCCAATCAGTTCAGGTTTTCAAAACCCTTCACTACATACAACCCTTCCTTCATATTTGTTTTCCCCATCAAGGACAAACATACATGCCAACCAGTAGCCTGGTTTCGGATCATCAGATCCTTCACTCAACTCAGGTTTTAAGAACCTTTCACACCTTTAATTTATCTCACTCGGGATAAACACGTCATACCCTCAGTTTTATCCCACCGGTGATTAAACTTTTCACACCTTCAGTTTGTCCTGTACATGGGATCAAACTTTTTATCTACAGTTTATCCTGTACATGGGGCGAAGTATGCAGACCTGATCTCCCTAATACATGGGAGTATATAGGCAGCCATTTATTGGTCCAGTTTAACCTTTATAAAAAAAATAACACCCTTTCACCACATCAGTTTGCTCTATACATGGGACGAACTACGTAGACCTGATCTCCCCAATACACGAGAGTACGTATGTAGCCATTTTTATGGTCCAGTCTCACCACAAAATAAACAAAAAAACATCTCTACACCCTTTTCACATATAACTTTGAACCTTTTACACCAGGTTCGAACTACGCAGACCTGATCTCCTCTTCAATAGGAGTACGTAGGCAGCCATTCATGGTTTGGTCTTACCCCTACCAAAATACAAAAACTTGTCAATAGTATTGGGATCATCCTTCAATTCACCACACTTCACTGGCTTAGACCAAAGGGATGGAATTACCTGGTCTCCCTACATAAATGGGAGAATCGGCGACCATTTAAGCTGTGGTTGAATCCTCAAAGAGAAACACTAATCTATAAGAGATGGAACTACCTGGGCTCCCCCATAAAAAGGAGTACCGACGACCATCTGTGGTGCGGTCAACCTCAGAGAAGAAAGCCACATTACTCTCTATAACTACATACATAAACCAGTCCCAAGACACCAAAGGGTAGGGAGTACACACAGATCAATGATGCATTTTGAAAGATCCTGAGACATCTCAATGTTCGTCCATCAAGGGGGAGTTCAGAATACATCAAGATCACAAGCCCTGGAGAAATATGTAAATATCAAGCAATTAACAAGGCATAACTAAAAGGAAAGTGCATCAAAATATATTTCCCTGCCATATATAATGTTGTTTGATATATACAATGTGTATTGTACATGACAAAGGTGGCTAAGCTAGTATGTGCATAAAAATAAAAGCCCATCTACAATCTAGCGGATATACGTGCTATCAGATCTAACATAGCATCTCTCTCTAAAGAAGGAGGTAACGTTGTGAGCTCCTGCCAAAGGGTATCAACACGAGTTAACAGATCCACAGCCAACTGCATGGTGACACTATGCTCATCAATATAGGTGTTCATCTCTACAATAATATCAGTAGTATGAGACCTTACTACAGTGCTATCTGTAACAGCAACATCTCGGGCAGATATAGCACCATCCCGCTCAATAATCAAAGCATCTCTAGATGATCTAGCCTCATCCCGCTCAGTAATAGTGGTATCTCTATGAGCTAAGGCATCATCTCTCTCTAATAGAGTGACATCTCTCCCGACAAGAGCTGTCAATATCAAGGCCCTAGCCTGATCTCTCTCATATATTGCCAGATGCAGACTCTGCTCTAAATACTCTGCCAAATGCGGGGTCACAGTAGCAATCATAGTGGGAGAATCAACAAGAGTTGTTGTCAACCCAGCAAATAACTCCTCCTCAGTGGAAGAATCAGCGTCCTCCATGGGCTCCCCGCTCACGCTGAGCCCAACAGGAATACACCTTGGATCTATCCTCTGCTGACAAATGTCGAGACGACAAGCGCTGACCTAATGCCCCCTCAAAAGGATGAACATCCTGAAACTGGTCAAACTGTGTCATCACAGCTAGTGGGTGATACATGGTCATGCCCCTCAAACCAGCCAGAGGGAGATAATCCTTGCCTGATGCATGAGTAATGAAGTTGTAGGGAGAGCTAAGCCTTGAACACATCAAAATGTCAAATGGATCCTCAATGCCCGCCAAGAACACCGACTAAGATGCAGTGTCTGTACACTCCACTGGCTAAAACGAGTAAACCATAGTTATCTCATGGGAAAAATAATGCCCATGCTGTCGGAAGGTGCCAATAGGTCTCAAGTGTGACATTAACCACATACAGCAAGGCCGATCTACCTATAAATACCCCTGCAGAATAGGTTTAACAGTACATGGCTGACCTCAATGTCTCTTCCACAATCATCAATATAATGGTAAGACCCTCCCTAAGAGCACTCATTGCCATACCAACACCGATGTCCAGATGATTCATATACAGTGGCATGTACACATAAACTATGCACATCATGAGTACGTCTACTCTGGCAACACGCCACTGATCCTCCGACATGGTGAAATCCCCAAGGTGCTTCTCATAACTATCCGCACGGCCAAATCTATCTATCAAAAAATGCTGGGACACTACATGGCCGGATGTGATCTCATCATGTACTACTCTACGCCTCAACTTGGTGAGGGTCATGAACTGCCAGCTCATATCATTGATAGCCATCCGAGCGCAAGGCCTGACCAATGGTAAAGCCATTAACTGCTCGTACTCCTCTAATATTGGAGTCAACGCATGGGTCTCAAACCAGAACACATGTCTGTCCGGTACCCAATCCTCTAGCATTCCCTCTACAAAATCCACAGGAAACTGGAACATCAGGAGGGTAATGGAGTGTTGCAGTAGCTGATCTATAGTCATCCGATCTGGAGGTAACAAACTAGCATACTATGATCTTAAAAATGAGGCTACCAATACTGGTGGGGTATGATCAATGCGGCTAACTGTCGAAGAAGACATCTATGTAGGCCATATCATAAGACCATATAGGGGTCAATTGTGAATATCTCTAGACATACATATGCATAACTTAATACATGCATGATATACAATAAATGGCAATATAATGTAGGGAATGGAAAACAACATACATACATTCCTAAGTACATCATCATCTAATACATCATCTTTGTGTACAGCTAGAAAATATAGGGAAACGGGGCACAGACGCCCAACAATTAACAGAGGCCTATTAAAAGATATAACGAGAATGTGGCATAGCCACCCAATATTTAATAGAGGCCTATCAAAAGATTTAGCGAGAAATACATCAGAAGAAGTCAATGGTGTTGATGTCTACATTATCTATCCTGTCCATCTGATGTAACTCCTCCTGAGTAACTTGATCCCCGTTAAGAGGGATGTCAGGCCTATATAATGGAGGATTTACGCTGACAAAACCATATGGGTCACCTGAAGGGCCAGCCCCAGAGCTGGAAGGATCAAAAGTATCTACCTCTGCAAGATCTCTGCCCAAGTGCCAGATGAAAAAATATGCCCGGTCCAACTACCACGCCAAGCTGTCAATCTTCATCAAATGAGTAGGATCTCAGATGCAAGCCATCCAATCCGTCATCATCACGGATCCAGGAACCATATCCCCCATAAACTGAGTGGTGCGGGTCTGGACTCCAATGGTACGAGGGGACCACCAGCGGTAGAATACCTCATAAGTAAATGGACCTTCTAACAACGTAAAGCCGTCAACTCCCATCAATGGGATATCACTGACAAGCGACTACGACACAGGCTAATAACACTTGGCAAAAGGTAAGATCGGCACACGAATCTCTCTTGTAATACTCTTGATAGCACGCTATCCCAAATAGAGCTCCCATCCTCCATCTATGAAGAGAGGAATCCGATGGGTGGATATCACATACTCAACACCAGTCGGGTACCCATCCTTAAAGTTAAATGTCAAATGGTCCCCAGAATAGGGAACCCAAGTGATGACATTTCCTGTCAGTAGCTCCAGCTGTAAGCGATAATGGGTGAAACCCTCAGCTATTGGAACCCAGAAATGATCAGCATGTAGTGGGAGTCCAAAGTGAGCCCCACGATCTGTTCTACATTTCTGGGCAACCCAGAAATGAAGAATAGCCTTTGACAGCCACTTCGATGGCTTAGATCTTTCATTTGATGCATGTTATGGACATTTTTGTTGTTGAGTCTTGTAGTCTTACATTAGCTCTACCAGATCTGACCAAAACCAAGTCAAGAAGCACAACACACACTGATTTACACGTGGTCAAACCCACCCACTCGGTAACTGGCTTGAAGATCTGGGTTTGCATGAAGAACACGAAGAACACCTACATCGACGGTTCTGTCGCTATAGGTGGTCTTTAGCAACAGCTTTAATTATAAAATTATATTTTCATTAAATAATTATAGAAAATTAGTTTTTATTATTAAAATATATAATAAATTATTAAAAATTATTTTAAAGTCCTAAAAATAGTTTTTAATTATTTTTAATATATTTCATAAATATTTAATATTTTGAAATATCAAAGGTATTTAATTTATTTAATTATATATTGAATAAATTATTTAAAATGGTTTTAATACTTTAAAATCATTTAAAAATTATATTATGGAATGAGAAAATTTTTTTTATGATATTTTTAATAACTTTTAATATTTTGTGATGAAATTTATTAATTAATTAATATTAAAGATTATTTATTTAATAAATGAATTAAATAAATAAGTAGATTAAAGATGATTTTATTATATTAAAAATCATTTTAAATAATAATAAGATATTTAAGAATATTTTAAGTTATAAAATATAACTTTCAATATTTAAGGGTGAATTTCATTAATTAATTATTATTAATGATATTAATGTTATTTAATAATTATATTAAATAAATTAGTTTAAAAATGATTTTAATATTATAAAAATCATTTTAAATAAAAATAAAGTGTTGAAAGATATTTTAAGTTATAAAATATAACTTTTAATATTTAAAGAATAATTTCATTAATAATTTAATATTAATGATATTTATTTAACATTAATGATATTAAATTTATTCAATAAATAAATGGTTTAAAATGGTTTTATTGATTTAAAAATCATTTAAAAGGATATTAATGAATTAAAAATATTTTAAGTTATAATTAATGACTTTTAATATTGGATAAATAGTACATTAATATTTTAATACTAATGGTAATTATTTAAAATGATTTTAAATGTTTTAAAAATTATTTAAGAGTATTATAAATGTTTTAAAAGTATTTTGAGTTATTATAAATAACTTTAATATTTTGGCAATGGTTTTATTAATAGTTTAATGTTAATTAAATATTAATGATAATAGAATTGTTTGATGTTTAAATCATTTGATAATGATTTCGGTGATTGAAAATTTATGATAAATTATAATAAATGTTTATTATGTCATTTAAAATAATATGACTAATATTTACAAATATTGAGTTACAGAATAGAGTCTTAGACTCGATAATTACCCGATAAAGCTGTCGGTACACCGACATAGTTCAGAAATTGTTCTAGACTTGTATGTGTAGGTTTTAAAACGGTGATTCCAGGGACGGAATCTTTATAAGGGAGGGTGAATATAACAACCCGATATTTTCTATACAAATAAATTAGAAATTTTGGGTATAAATATTTTTTTTATATGGGGAATATGTGCCAAATAATGTGTGTATGTATTTATGTGATATATTTATTACATGAATAATTTTAAATAATTTTATTTTAGAATTATTGGTCATTATAAATTATATTTTTATAATAATTAATTTTATAGTTGAAATGTTTTATTACTTATTTTCCATGAAAATATAATCATATATTATTTATATAATATATGAAATGATTTTAGAATTATTATAATAATTATTTTATTATATGGATTTTTGTTCGATTATTAAGTTAATTATTTTAACTTAATTAATAATGTTAAGTATGATGAGATAAATCAGATATGGAATCCAAACCCTATTTTTTTTGGATTTTGATCAAGGCGTGAGAATAATAATATAATATTATTTATATTTTGATTTTTCAGTGCTATAATTATATACTGTATGTATATGGACTGACAATGATTGGTCAGTTATGGTGTATTATGGCAAACCCTAGTTTTACTGTGGGAAACCCTAATTTGAAACTCAATTGTGAGTTTAAGTCTATTATATAACAGTGTTATATGATTTTGCGATTAACTAGGTCAACCCTAATTAGCATTTATATATATTAAGTTCTTGAAATCCTAATTATTAAGTATAAACCCTAATTGTGATTTGGTAACCCTAATTACCAAAATTATAAACCCTAATTACTAATTTAGCAAGGATAATTATAATTATTAGATAAAAAACCCTAATGTTCATGTATGATTAGTACCCTAATCAAATTAAGAAAACCCTAATTATAAATTTTGTAAACTAATTATATTTTTTTTAAACCCTAAATAAATAATTTGGGTAACATATATTAAAATTATTAGACTATGATTATTACATAGCCCAAAACAATTATGGGAGAAGCCCAAAAGAAATCAAATTCAAGCCCAAACTTAGTCCACATAATTAAGGGTATTTTAGACCTTTTATTTATCTAATTTATGCATTAAAATAAAAGCTAAATAAAGGAATTAGTGGGTATATTTATAGCTGGCCACAATAGGCCTTTTAAGGCAACAAATTAGGCTAATCAAGTTTCCTTAAATAGTCACTCTTACATCAAGTACATAGGTGTCAATCTCCCTTTGGTTGAAAATCTACTTAGCACCCTTAATCACATGATTAGGCTTAATTGGAAGAGATAAGGTGAAGCTTTTTATCCGTGGGATAACAAAAGTATGGGGGATAATAGTAAGTCACACATTTGCAAGACTTCTATAAATAGATTACAGAGAGAAATAAGTCATTTTGTTAGCATTTTACCCAACCCTCGTTCTTAACTCTCTCAAGCTCTCACCAACGAAATTTGGTAGCATATCAGTCATATATCCAAGCCCCACTAACACATATCATTAATCAGTAGACAAGAAATCAGATCTTGTTCATTTAAAGGTATGAAACCCTAGTCATAATCTGATCTTGATCTGTTGTTAAATGTTAAGTTTGTTGTGTTAAATTTGTTGTATATGATATATAATGATGATCTGGGTTGCTAGATGTTAGATCCATAACCTCTAGCATGGGCTCAGATTTGAAGATCTACAAAATCTGGAAAAATTGTGTTTGGTGGTCTGACAATGAATGTCAGGCCTTCTATCTTTGTGATCTTTAATGATTTTTGTGTTTTGAAAGTTTATAGTTATAGTATGATATGTGATCTTTAATCTGGAACAAGAATCTGGCTTAGATCTGGTCTAGATTGCAAGTTATTCTTGGTTAAAGATCGTTAACCGACCATGACCAGACTATTTCTAGGTAAGCCAGAAATTGGTTTTCAGCGTCTGGCAACTTATTCAAGCATCTAGATCTGTTAGTTTGTTAATGTTTTGGTTATGTTGTTGTGAGTAGTTTGTAGTATGTTACGTACATTTTCGATCTATGCTTCTAGTACATCTAAATATCAAATACACTGGATTTTGTGACTGGTCAAAGTAGGTTGAATGATCACGGATCCGATTTTCTGGGCAACCCAGAAAACCTTTGATCATGTCCTCTGCCATGATTTGACCAGCTTGGATTTAATGATTCTGTTGATGTTTGGTGATAGATCTGTAGTCTCTCGTGTTGTGTACAAATTGGAACTTTTAGATCATAAAAACAATAAACGATCAGCAAATAGTGGGAGTCAAAAGTGAGCCCCACGATCTGTTCTTCATTTATGGGCAACCCAGAAATGAAGAACAGCATCTGACAGCCACTTTGATGGCTTAGATCTTTCATTTGATGCATGTTATGGACATTTTTGTTGTTGAGTCTTGTAGTCTTACATTAGCTCTACCAGATCTGACCAAAACCAAGTCCAGAAACACAACACACACTGATTTACACTTGGTCAAACCCACCCACTCTCAGAATCGGCTCAAGATCGATTTGCATGAAGAACACGAAGAACACCTACAGCGACGGTTCTGTCGCTTTAGGTGGTCTTTAGCAAAAATTTAATTATAAAAAATATATTTTTATTAAATAATTATAGAAAATTAGTTTTTAATTATGAAAAATACATAAAAAATTATTAAAAATTATTTTAAATTCTAAAAAATAGTTTTTAATTATTTTTAATATATTTCATAAATATTTAATATTTTGAAATATCAAATTTATTTAATTTTTTTAATTATATATTAAATAAATTATTTAAAAATGGTTTTAATACTTTAAAAATCATTTAAAATTATATTATGGAATGAGAAAATTTTTTAAGTTATTTTTAATGACTTTTAATATTTTGTGATGAAATTTATTAATTAATTAATATTAATGATAATTTAGTTATTTAATAAATGAATTAAATAAATAGATTAAAGACGATTTTATTATATTAAAAATCATTTTAAATAATAATAAGGTATTTAAGAATATTTTAAGTTATAAAATATAACTTTCAATATTTAAGGGTGAATTTCATTAATTAATTATTATTAATGATATTAAGGTTATTTAATAATTATATTAAATAAATTAGTTTAAAAATGATTTTAATATTATAAAAATCATTTTAAATGAAAATAAAGTGTTAAAAGATATTTTAAGTTATAAAATATAACTTTTAATATTTAAAGAATAATTTCATTAATAATTTAATATTGATGATATTTATTTAACATTAATGATATTAAATTTATTTAATAAATAAATGGTTTAAAATGGTTTTATTGATTTAAAAATCATTTAAAAAGGATATAAATGAATTAAAAATATTTCAAGTTATAATTAATGACTTTTAATATTGATAAATAGTACATTAATATTTTAATATTAATGGTAATTATTTAAAATGATTTTAAATATTTTAAAAATCATTTAAGAGTAATATAAATGTTTTAAAAGTATTTTGAGTTATTATAAATAACTTTAATATTTTGGCAATGGTTTCATTAATAGTTTAATGTTAATTAAATATTAATGATAATAGAATTGTTTGATGTTTAAATCATTTGATAATGATTCTGGTGTTTGAAAATTTTTGATAAATTATAATAAATGTTTATTGAGTCATTTAAAATAATATGACTGATATTTACTAATATTGAGTTATAGAATAGAGTCTTAGACTCGATAATTACCCGATAAAGCTATCGGTACACCGACATAGTTCAGAAATTGTTCTAGACTTGGATATTTTGACTGTATTAATGTTTGTTTGTGATGCAATAACTGTTGAACATGTGTGATAATGTGATTAGGTTATGCGCTGACTGCAAAATGTAGTACTATGTGTTATAGTATATTGTTCTAATCGAAGGAATGATCTGATTAATGATAGGTGATTACATAAAAGATAAAACTAAGTTGCGTATTGTAAGCAGCGCATCAGGAAATTATCCTACCTTTGCATTTCCTTTATGTAATGGACATGAGTAAGAATATTTCAAAATTATATTATTACTGTATAGATTATTAAATCTATATTATATACGCTCTTTGATTATCAACATGTTAGTATATGGTAATTCAAATATATATTTTGTTCGTTAATTTCTATAAATGGTTACACAAGTGTCCCCACTTGGGTAATCATTTTTTTTAATCACATGTTGATACACCTTTGTCAATTACCCGTATATATCTATGTTATATTATAGATTATTGTTGAACAAGATAAAACCTACCTATTATCCAACCGAATTTCTTTAGTTTGGAACCCTGACAGGTATGAACATCACATTCATGGGAAAATTTTTGTGCCCAAGGCAGCCAGAGTGAACGATAATATCGTTCTTGTTATAAAGTATTGATCAATACAGGGTACAACGGGTTGATCACCCCCATGCCCGTAAGTTATGACGGTTTACAGATGAAGTTCTGTTTAACCTTTTCAAAAATGAAAACAACGTTCATAGTATGTCCCCTTAAACCTATTTATTGTCAGTACATAGTTTCAAAAATTTGAAAGAGAGTTGTTATGTTATTATTATCGGTTCACATTACTTCACAACTTTTGATTTGTTGTAGAAGGATAGTATAAAGAAAACATTTAAATTCTTTCAGCTTATATATATAATTTTTATTACTTGCTGGGCACTCAAATGCTCATCCTTGCTTAATTTAAATGTTTTCAGCTAAGCGTGAACAAGTAGAAGGCTCGGCAAAGAATAAAGGGAAAGGAAAGGTTGCAGAATGAATTCAATGCTATTTTATGTAATAGTTATCTTTATTAAGACAAGTATGATATATATTACCTATTATGTATTGTAAGGAATGATTAAAGGTTTCGTACTTGGGAGCTAGACTTTGATAATAATGTAAATTAAGTTTAATATTTATATTATTGTTATTATTGTTAGTATTTTCCGCTCTTAGAGATGGTATCGTGAAGAACTGAATTCAGGTTTCAAGTACCCGAGTTTGGGGGCTTTACAGGTTGGTATCAAAGCTTTAGGGTTAGAAACCTTAGGTGGGATAGACCTTAGGCTATAACCTTAGAACAGAGGGAAACGCTGAAAATGTAAATAACTCATATAGAGTTTAAAAAGAGATGAATTGAATAAGTTCATTGTCAAACAAAATAAAAGATAACTTATATAAAACTATTATTTATTGTGTTTATATACTATATTCTAATCAGGATAATTTATGTATGTAGATGTTTGATGGAAAAGGCTTGTTATATGCTTATTGCATGAAGAAGGATCAAATCCATACCCCCGAGCTAATATCGAATCCCATAGCTGAAATAGAGGCTCACAATGAAAATAACTCAGACGAGGTGGTTATTTTAGAAAACATAGTGCCAGATCCGGAGATGGTGGAGCTGACAGATAGTGATTCGACACTAAAGTTGAAGCTGGACAAGCATCAACAGAGGTGTAGGATCTGAGGAACAAGGTTTCTTCTCAGGAAAAAGCTGTGGGAAATTGAAAAGCTATTAAATAGTCAACTGCATCAGGCGTTAATAGAAACAATGGAAGAACAAGATAAGCTTAAAATCCAAATTGATCAGATGGGAGCCACAAGCAACAAATCGTGTGCAGCTCTGCGTAAGAAGGGGAAAAGAAAGGTAGAAGGCCATGACTTAGGAAAATCCGATAAGAAGAAAGGGAAAAGAATATGTTACCTTTGTGGCTATGAGGGACATACCACTCTGTATTGTCCCGACTATAAATCAGGAGCATGTTTTATCTTTGGGATAGAAGGTCATCAAGCGAAAGGTTGTCTAAGAAAAAGGCGTAGTGAATAAGTAGTATAGGTTCTGTTGTGTAGGTCTGTTTAATGTTAAGTATGTCTGTGTAATGTAATGTTCCCAACTTTTGGTATTAGTCAAGGGTGTAAATCCTGACTTTTGTAGTCCCAAAGGGATGAATGATGTTTAAAGTAGTATGTGCTATGTAATGTAAAGTATTCGCTAAATGAATATGAATCTAAGTTTGAGTTATGAAATGAGTTAATATACTAAACTTATATGATAAGATTGAGAATGTAAAGAATAATATATGGTTTTGCTTAACCAGATAATGCCGCCAAGACGTCAAACTTGAAACCAAAGGGCAGAAGAGTCTGTCAATAACGTTGAGGGACAACAACAAGCAGACCCGATTCAACACTTTGCAAATATGGTAGCACAAGCTATGCAGCAAGGAATGTCAGTCGCAGGGAACCAGTCGGACAACCGCTTAGCTAACTTTAAAGATTTCAAGGCCGTGGGACCGTCCGAATTCAAAGGGACAACTGACCCTGTAGAAGCACAGACTTGGGTTAAGAAGATTGAGAAGGCTTTCATAATAGCTAGGGTAGTTGAGGGGCAAAAGACTGTTTTTGCCACCTACATGATGAAAGGTGAGGCAAATTTTTGGTGGGAAGCGAATCAGGCTAGGGAAGGAAAAGGTGTAGTTACATGGGATAGGTTTAAGATACTGTTCTTCGAGAACTATTTTTCATCTAGTATGCAGGCTAGGATGGAGGTAAAATTTTTAGAGTTGAAGTAAGAGAATATGACAGTGTCAAAATAAGCCACAAAATTCAATGAGTTGGCTAGGTTTGCTCCGCATCAAGTTGATACGGAGGCCAGGAAAGCTAGAAGGTTTGAGCTGGGATTAAAACCCTGGCTCTATAACAAGGTGGCGGTGTTGCAGATCCATACATTTGCAGCACTCATGGAGAAGGCTATTATTACTGAGGAGGGGACTAAGGCCATGAGCCTCTACAACAAGGAGAGAAAGAACAAGAGTAAGGTCAAAAGAACTGGGAAGGTGGAAGTTCATAGTGGGAGTAGCGGTGGTAGTAGCGAAAGGAAGGGAAGTAATTTTGGAAGTATTCAGGTGAAGCAAAAAGGAGTTAAGAAGCAAGCTGTGCAATGTGGAAACTGTGGGAAGAACCACTCTAGGGAATGTCTGAAGGGAAAATTTATATGCTATACGTGCGGGCAGGGGGGCCATATCTCTCCCAACTGCCCCAATCCAAGAATGAACAGTAGGTGTTTTCTATGCAGGTCGACTAAGCACAAGGTGAAGTATTGTCCGAAGAGGAGGACGGAGGCATGGAGTGTGAATACTGGCAAGGACAGTGGAACTCTAGCAATCACTTTTAACCAACGCCATCCAAAGAAGTCGATGAAATCAATCATGAGGGTCTCTTGTGACGCCCCAAAATTAGGTATACATCACCCATCTTGGGTCGCCACTTACATGGTACGTAATTTAAATACAACTTAATACATAAACCGTGAGTTTAAATACAAATATCGCTCTACTAGATATTATACAAACTCAAAAGGAGTCCTCATTACAATTATTATCACACTATTTCACATAATAGTGAGGACTACTAATGCTATCTTCAGACCATCACTGCTTCCCAGACTCGCCCCCGCTATATTCTCATTTCCTCAAGAGAACAAAGTGAAAGAAAGGGTGAGCTCAACTAGCCCAAGAAGAAATATTATGACTAAGATAATGCGTAATAAATTATCAATAGTCTTCAACAATGTTAAACCGATAAAATACAATAGACAACCAGGTTTAATCATAAATGAATATGCAATCCATTAAAAGAGTCAAGTAGAAAATAAAGTCTACTATCTTTTAGGTTTTAAAAGGTTTTTCATCATCATTATAAATTTGAGACTCGACTTTAATAAATATTCCACATCATCGAATCACTCCCGCACTACTGCCAAGGATATTCTTTAGTATCACGACCACAATTATTCATGCCCTACGGGCCAAGAATATTTGTGTATTCATTAATGGTCATGATCATGCCAACAACTGTCCATCAATGCACTACTACGGCCAATGAGGATTTTTACCACATCATTTGTAACATTACGGCCATGATTACAATCAATAGTCTCTCGGTCATAATCATACCAAGTCCATCTATGCACTACAGCCACGATGACTTTAAAAAAATATATAAACATGAGGATGATGACAATGATATAAGAATTCAATAAAACAAGTTCAAGAATTATTTTATCCAGAATTTTTAACGTCCAAATTGTCAACATGATCTTTGCTTTTGTAGAGTAAAATTCAAGAATGATCGGAAGAATATTTTTATGAAAAGATATCGGATGAAACGCAAATATCAAGGATATTCTACTCATTTCATGGAGTATAGAAGTCAAAGTTTTAACCAACCGGGTATAATAAAGAATGGAATAACAAAAGAAATCACCATGCATGCGGTACTTCAGATAGACAAAGTTATTCCAACAGTAATAATAATAATCTAACCAGTCTAGTGTAAAACACACGCATGTGATATTCCAACGTAATAATAAAGATTTTAACCAGTCCCGTGTAAAACACATGCATGTGATATTCCAATGTAATAATAAAGATTTTAACCAGTCCGATGTAAAACACACACGCATGTGATGTTCCAATGTAATAATAATAAAGATCGAACCAGTCCTGTAAAACATACGCATGTGATGTTCCAATGTAATAATAATAAAGATTTTAACCAGTCCTGTAAAACACATGCATGTGATGTTCCAAATGTAATAATAGAAGAATGTCACCAAGTATAGGTAAACCACAGATACAAAAGTTATTCCAATGTAATAATAATAAATGGAATAACAATAGTTCTCTTCATGAATAAGAAAGAATAACACCCCTTACTTTTGGTAGGAGATTGAATACTGCAGCAGTGTAGTAACAAAATACTCTTCTTCTTTCTCTCTTATTCTCTCTATACTTTTTCTCTCTATAGCTTGAATGAATTCGTGAAAAATAATGAAGCACTAGACCTCTTTTTATAGAAGATTTCTAGCTTAGCACCTGCCGTGTGAAAAGGCAAGTGGCTTGACGACTGATGATGTGAAAAGAAAAGTGGTTGGACGCCTGTAATGTGAAACGACAAGTGGTTCGACGCCTGTAATATGAAAACGACAAGTGGTTCGACGCTCAGAATGTGAAACGACAAGTGGTTCGACGTCTGGTAAAGGTAATTACTATTGACGAAGGTAATTACTATTCACAAGGGTAATTACTATTGACGAAGGTAATTACTATTGACGAAGGTAATTACTATTCACAAGGGTAATTACTATTGACGAAGGTAATTACTATATCGACGGAAGGTAATTACAATTCACAAGGGTAATTACTATTGATGAAGGTAATTACTATCGATTTAAGAGACTCTTAGATGATGACATATGAGCCCCCCATAAAATAATCAAACTTACCACAAATCATTTTATTTTTAATCAACACATATTTAATCTTTCAACAATTATTAATCATTTATAACTTGTCGTCTCAATTATTGATTTAATACTATAACATATTATACGATGATGATACCGTGACAATAATTGAATCAATAATATAAGAGATATGATGCGCAAATTAATTATCGTAGCAATAATTAAGCATAGTGAAAGTGACTTCTCACGTAAGCATCAATAATCAATACCGCAGCGTGTACTACTATGTAACCACGCCAGACATCGCATTTTTACCAACCGGTAGTTCAACAAAGCTTTTAATCTGGAATAACACCTCCAAGTTATTTTTATAAAATATTTTTGTCGCTTTCTCAATCCGATAATAATTACATTGTGGGGTCCACCAATTATTGAGTAGTTGCACGAATATTCCCTAACAAAAAGAATATTCCCCAACCAAACGAATATTTTATAACAACTTGCATACTTTGCAAAATTTATAAATATTACCCACAACTATAACATTATATCAAATTTATTCCATAATATTCAAAAATAATATTTATAGAAAATTTATCTTTATTTATAATAGCTGGGATCTTACAACTACAACATGACGGTCCAGGATACCATAGCAGCTGGTGGTGCAATTCCAGGTATTATTCGTATAACTTGTTATACATGATTTTCATATATATATATAGTAAATTATTTTATAAAGAAATTTTGAAGAAGGAATTTGAGTTCTTTTAGAAATCAAATTTCTGTTTAATCAGATAGACAAGCTTTACCTGAATAGGTTAAAGATCAGTACGATCATTTATGATCAAGATCTACTTACAATGATTATATATGCTACGTACACTTGTATGTGTAGGTTTTAAAACAGTGATTCCGGGGACTAATCTTTATAAGGAGGTGGTGAATGTAACAACCCGATATTATTTATACAAATAAATTAGAAATTTTATGTATAATTTTTTTTTTTTTAATATGGGGAATATGTGCCAAGATAATGTGTATGTATTTATGTGATATATTTATTACATGGATGATTTTAAATAATTTTATTTTAGAATTATTGGTCATTATAAATTATATTCTTAAAATAATTAATTTTATAGTAGAAATGTTTTATTACTTATTTTCCATGAAAATATAATCATATATTATTTATATAATATATGAAATGGTTTTAAATTATTATAATAATTATTTTATTATATGGATTTTGTTCGATTATTAAGTTAATTATTTTAACTTAATTAATAATGTTAAGTATGACAGATAAATCAGATATGGAATCCAAACCCTATTTTTTTTGGATTTTGATCAAGGCGTGAGAATAATAATATAATATTATTTATATTTTGATTTTTCAGTGCTATAATAATATACTGTATGTATATGGACTGACAATAATTGGTCAATTATGGTGTATTATGGCAAACCCTAGTTTTACTGTGGGAAATCCTAATTTAAAACTCAATTGTGAGTTTAAGTCTATTATACAACTGTGTTGTATGATTTTGCGATTAACTAGGTCAACCCTAATTAGCATTTATATATATTAAGTTCTTGAAATCCTAATTATTAAGTATAAACCCTAATTGTGATTTGGTAACCCTAATTACCAAAATTATAATCCCTAATTGCTAATTTAGCCAGGATAATTATAATTATTAGATAAAAAACCCTAATGTTCATGTATGATTAGTACCCTAATCAAATTAAGAAAACCATAATTATAAATTTTGCAAACTAATTATATTTTTGTTAAACCCTAAATAAATAATTTGGGTAACATATATTAAAATTGTTAGACTATGATTATTACATGGCCCAAAACAATTATGGGAGAAGCCCAAAAGAAATCAAATTCAAGCCCAAACTTATTCCACATAATTAAGGGTATTTTAGACCTTTGATTTATCTAATTTATGCATTAAAATAAAAGCTAAATAAAGGAATTAGTGGGTATATATATAGCTGGCCACAATTGGCCTTTTAAGGCAACAAATTAGGCTAATCAAGTTTCCTTAAATAGTCACTCTTACATCAAGTACATAGTATCGATCTCTCCTTGGTTGAAAATCTACTTGAACTTTATGTTAGGTTTGTAATATTGAAAATTGCATAAAAAAGTAAATATTCATAATGTAAAATCAAATTGCATAAAAAGTGCTAAGCGTGTAAAATCGAGTTTAAAAATTTACAAACCATATACCCTTGATCATCCTTTATGCATAATTATTAATTAAACGAAAAGATAAAGAATAAATCATACCCTTGAAGATCGAGCTTCCTCGTACAAGTTCACCTCCAAATCCTTTCGCTCAATCTTGAATCCACCGGGTTTGGTTCCTTCCTTTGATCAACGTTAGCCACCCAAATGTTTGGCCTCTAGAGGTGATCCACCAAGGAAGAATAAAATTCAAGAAGATGGGTGTTATGGCTAACCCTAGTTTTCTATCTCTATAGAAAAGGCATATTTCCAACAACTTGGAATTATTACGTACTTTGTTAAAGTCAACAACCCATATATCACCCATAATAAGACTCCTCTTATTTATAGATGTGGGCAACCCATCTTAACAATTAAGGAATTGGGTTTATTTAATTAATTAAATTCTTTTAATTAATTAAGCTCCCTAATCTTATTAGGGATAATTAATTAAACTCTTTTAATTAATTTACCTTCCTAATCCAATTAGGAATAAATGAGAGTACTTATATTAAATTAATTCCTAAACTCTTTTAGAAATTAAAATAATAATAATTGTAATAATATTAATAAGACTCCTCTTATTAATTTATATTTAATATTTCTAAAATATTAAATAATAAATATTAAGCTATTTAATTTATTCTATCACCATAGATTAAATTAAATATACTTAACATATTATTACGATTATGCCATTAACTTCTTAAATAATTATTCTTCCTTTTATGGTGTGACCCTTTAGGTTCTCCATATTAAACCCATTGTGAATAAATCAATTAGAACAATTCTAATCTTATTTAAATAAATAAATTAAACAATTAATTTATTTAAATAATATTTATTCTACAATAGGATAAGCCTCCCTAATGATCAACGACTTTCCGTATAATATAGATTTCAACATTAATCATTAAAGAACCTTTGAGTAAATAGTTACTGCATAATTCAATCCTTCCACCATACAATGTCCCAATTAAATATAAGATATGGAATTACCACAAGTCTTATTTTATTTAATTATATGTATTTCGATCCTTAAATGCACAACTCAAATAATGCAAATTAGAAACTCCTTTCTAATTTCATTCTCGCTTTAACGCCAAGGACTACTTTGGGTTGTCATTTATCGAATCACATAGGACATTTCTCTTCTTTTATTAGAAGTGGTAGATTCTTTATCGATCATACATTATCTCCATGTACAACTTATTATACCCAAGCATACCTTTTGATATACCCTAAGGGTCTTAAGGAATAAGTCAAAGTATAACTCATCATACACAAGATACTATGATGATCTCAAGTCCAAGGATTACTTGTACTACTATCACTACAGAATTCCTATTGACAGCAAATAAAACTCCATTAGGTATTCCTTAGCGAGCCAATGCTCAAAGAACTTATTCTCTAATAAGCACCTACATACTTGCTTTAGTGTCTCCACACAAATGATCATGAGATCAATCATCCTCATCCAATGAGCAAGCAACGTATGTACCAATCTATCCTGATTCACTAATCCCCAATTTAGTAATCCAACGATTGGGAACTATTTTAGTTTTAAGCTTTCAAAGAATTTAGATCTCATTAGAATGATCATCATCATTATTCTAAAAGCATTGCTTAAAACTATGGGTTTATCACATATTATAAAACAAAGATCATGTAGATAATTAAAAGCCTTTAATAAATTAATACTTTTTATTAATAAATGAATAAGATTGTTACAAAGTATATGCTTTATCATCAAACATGATCGGCTTGTATGCATACTACTTTCAATCTCCCACTTGCACTAAAGCCAATCGTCATGGTATCTCATACTCTTCTTCTTCTCTAAGTGACGATTATCCCGCCGTTGGATAAGCTTTAGTTAATGGATATGTAATGTTGTTCTTGAGAGTCCACTATCTCTATAGTGATTTCCCATCTTTCAATGATTCTAATAATCAAATGAAAGTGCCACAACACATGTTTAGATCCAAGATGAGACTTAGAACTATTCCTAGTTCAGTAATGAACTTTTAATCCAAACAATCAACTTGCGACTTTCATTTATAGCTATTTACTTTGTCTTTATCACTAAACCAAAGAACTCTTTCATTGTTTGGAACCTTTCCAATTCATCGCACCACCGCTCAAGGTAACACTTTACCTTAAAGTGGATTTTCTTCGTCGCTTGGTCCGTCTCGAAAAACTTGAGTCCATTAAGCCCTCTAGTTTTAATTCGGATCCACCATGTATATGATCACATCCTTAGTGCCTAAGCTAAGCACTTTAAGATGTTTTTCACCGCCTTTACAAAGTGATCTTCTCGAGATTACGACCGATCAACATCGTGTCTCGTATATTTCATCAGCATACATGATTGTCACTCATGCGATCTCTCTTCTTTGGAGTCTATGGGGACTATTAAGAGAGATACACTCCATGGCTCATCAACATGAGACATCTCTTGAGTTTTCCATGCTAAACGACTTTAGCATCAAATGAATATACGCTCCTCGGGTTAAGTCGAGCATCCTCTTAAATCTATCTATATAGATTTATATCCCCAATTAAGATACTCTTCCAAATCATTCATGGAGGAATGTTTAGACAACTTTATCTTTACCGATTGTAGCATTGGTATGTAATTCCCCATCCGTAGTATATCAACATATAATACTAGAAATTTCACGACGCCCCCAATCGACCCTTTTGTACACACTAGAAGTCTTACCTCATCGAATGTAACTCGATCATCATCTTCTATGATGTGTACCTCATCATCATCATCCATGATGAATTCATACCTCCTAGGTATCTTTGGTACTATTCCATTTTACGATTCTCTTGTGGTGGTACAATAGGTCTATCTACGTGTTCCTCTTATTCGACTTTATAGTGTTTTGTGGATCATGAACTTTTCAAGATCTATAATCCTCCCACTAGCCCTTCAATGATAAACACCTTTATCTTAGAAGGCGCCGTGTTTCGTAAAAAACACCTTTTGCTAAGTAGAATTATAGAACATATACCCTAAACTTACTTTAGGATGTCCCACAAATCGACACTTGTCAAATCTTGTCCCAAGCTTATCCTTTTGAAACCTTTTCACATAAGTTGGAACCCCTTATCTTAACATACTTAAGATTAGAAATCCTCCCCGTCCATAACTTTTATGGAGTCTTGAAATGGATTTTGAGGTTACCTTTTCAGAGATATGCGTACCATTTCTAGGACATTATCCCGTAAACATACCGGAATGTCAAGAAAAATCATTATGGACCGTACTATGTTTAACAAGGTATAATTTTTCCTTTCAGATACATCAATCAATTATTATGTATCGAGAGGCGTCCATTATGAGAAAACCATTTAAGATGATCTAGAAACTTATTTCACAAGTATTTATTCCTTGATCTAATCAAAGAATTTTAACACTTTGTCAATTTGTTTCACTTCTGAATTCTTTGAACCTTTCAAATAATTCACACTTGTATTTTAGCAAATACACACATTCAACTCTTTGAATGATCATCTCCTTTTCTTATACTAATTTGTTCAATATGCAAAATTATTTTCATGTAAGTCAAGTATACAAAATTTATTAAGTAATATTCCAGTTCTATATAAAACATTATTATTATAAATAGAACAACAATTGTTCTTAATTATAATACCAAAAAATTTTATTGTCCAACAATAAAATAGAAATAATGTTTCTAACAAGAATTGGAATACAATAACAACTTATCGACTTAATAGATTTGCCCATAAAGCGAGGTTAAACTATAAGTTTCTATAGCTAATGCAAAGAACCTTTGCTTCATTTTCTACACATAGGATTACTTATATTTGTTTAGCTTTCTACTCGCTTGGTCCCTTCATAAATCTATATTTATGATAACCAAAGTCTGTGATCCAATACCCAAGTAGAACCTCGACTTAAAGAAAAGTTTATTTCAATCATGAACAAAAAATCAGATTGTGAACCGAAACTTCACTAAGCTTCTTTGGTTAGCCTCTGCAAGATGCTTCTCAGCAGCTTTCATTCCAAAGGTCCAGCTTATTGTAGTGGAAGCAAACTCCTTTGCTATCCGTGATCGCTTTTGTTCTTATTATCCTTTGTTTATGCCTTTCTATTTACCTTCTTTGAATCGTTTCTTCTTTCGTAAAGATCCTTTGGCCCCTACCAAGAAGACTTGGTCTTTATTGGTTGGAAAGTGACTCTCAACATTTTTCAACATGTTAAGCAAATCAAGAGAGAGCGATATCTAGCTTGTTTATATGAAAAATTCACAACAATTGTGAAAGGAGTCCGGAGTGAGTGCAAGATCAAATCTTAGCTCAACTCTCCATCCATGACAAAACCAAATTATCCTAATTGATCAATCAAATTGATTATGTTAAGAACTTTTTGTCTGCATCTTAGTAGTGCCATCGGTGATTCTAGATCGGAAGAGCTCCTTAGATATCTCGATATCTATCGGTCCCATTTTCCTCACCATCAACTACTTGATGTGCGGGAATATAGTAGAGCATCCATAGTTTCATCTCGACGCCAAGCTCATTACTCATGGATGCGAGCATGATGCATCGAGCCAATCATGCATCATCTTGCCACTTTCTAAAAGTAGCAATCTCTTCCTCAGAGGCATTGTCTCGCAACCATTGCGAGGATAGGCGATTATGACATAAGATAGCTTTTCAACTATGAGAACTATTCTCAAATTCCTTAACCAATCCGCTTAATTCTTGGCCCGATTAATTTAGCATCTAATATGCTTCATGATGATAGTAATTTTAGACATTGTAAAATTTCAGTAAATGAATTTGTAATTAACAACATTTTAACATACATTCTTTTATTAATTACCAAAATAATTTAGGTCTTGTTTTAAATTGGTATCTCCCACTATTTTCTTCAAACTATATTACCTCACTTATATAGTTCGGCAAAATCTAATTAAAGATTTGCTAGTGAGAATAAGGATCCCATTTCAAATGTATATAGCCTTGTGGTGACACAACAAACTATATATAAATAAATAGGTAGACAACTTTTGTCAATTACATCAACTATGCAACTCCTCAGATTTTTTGCCTCTTAGATTATTTTGATCAAGTGGTGGCACATCCGAATCAAAATTATCCAAGTTAAGTCCAACCTAGCACTCCATATATTCAAAAAGAAAAATATCATCCTTGTGGTGACACAACAAAACAATATTGTTCAATTTTCTTTATAAGCATCAAATGTGATAAATTAACATCTTAAATACTTAATACTTGCCTTGTGGTGACAAACAAACTCATATTAAATATTTAATACTCTATTAATTTTATCATGCTAGAAAAAGCGACGCTCGATATTCCAAATATCTTTGAGAACGCTTAGGACTTAATATAAAAATCGAGGGTTTTGTTATTAATTTGTCTCATCTTGTTTAGCGCATGCATATATATATATATAAAATACGCCATATATTAATTAACATGCGAAGCATGTTTGCATAATATATAATATATATATATATATATAGCATGCACATATAGAATACTATATTCTACCCTTGATTGATTATGGACTTTTATTCTAGTTTGGTTCACTAGAGCCACCAAGTGAACCAAAAGGTCAAACCCCCTGGGTGCAAGAAATAATATTTAAATATAACTATTACATTTAAACCCTGCTCCATTACAAATGGGTCTTCACGCCTCCCTTGCTCCTTTGATCTCTAATTCTTCAAAATTAATTCTAACTATTCCTATTACAAAACTATTTAAAATAAATAGAAACCTCGATCGCTAATGAGGGGAAGTACATAGAGGAGATAGAATTTACATTAAATAAAAATTAGAGAAGACGAGGCAGACGCAGAATTCCCCATTTAATAAAACCCATACATTCATGCATCCAACTAAAATAAAATCCAATCACATCGGTCAATAAATCCATAATCAATCCCATTTATTATCATACACATCACCATACGCATCAATAAATAACATTCATCTCATGAATAATAAACATTTAATATATATATTGATATCATTTAATGGGCAAAATTTAGTTAATATAAAATCTATTTTTGAATCAAAATAAACTCCTTTATTTTAATCCAAATTTAAATCAAAATAAAACTATTTTATTTTAATTCATCTAATTTTGAATAAAATAAACTATTTTATTTTAATCAAAATTTTAATCAAAATAAACTCCTTTATTTTAATTAATTATGGAATCCAATTCCATGTAATAAAAAAAAATCTTTAATTAAAATAAACTCTTTTATTTTAATTAATTATGGAATCCAATTCCATGTAAAAAAATATTAAAGGAAACACGGATTATATTTCTATTCACAAATAAACTCCTTTATTTTGAATAATATGAAATCTTATTTCATATTTAAATAAACTCCTTTATTTAAGGAAACACGGATTTTCTTTCCTATTCACAAATAAACTCTTTTATTTTGAATAATATGAAATCCTATTTCATATCTAAATAAACTCCTTTATTTAAGGAAAGATGAAATCCAATTTCAACTCCAATTAGTTATCATGGAATCCAATTCCAACTCTAATTAGTTAGCATGAAATTCTAATTTTAAAATTAAAATAAACTTTATATTTTAATATAAAAATAAACTTTTTATTTTAATATTAAAATAAAATTTTTATTTTAATAATAAAATTATTAAGAATATTATATATGTATATATTCGTGCAAGCATGATATCCGGTTTTTTTAAAAAAACGTGATAGCTGTTCCTTTTATTTTAAAAACCGTGCACTGCTAACTTGTTTTCCGTGCGTCACTTGGGCCACCTGCCATTTCAAAAAAACCGGCAACTTGTTCTCGATTTCCGTGTAAGCTAAAAACGGCAGCCACTTTTTTATGTTTGATTGGCAACCGTGTGCTCTCCTCAATTTCCGTGTATAACATCATATGACACCAGCCATCTCAAGAAAAAAAATAACGGCAGCCTAAGTTGCTTTGAAATTCCGGTTTTCTTTTCTTGAATTCCGTGCAAGCTTCTTCATTTTTTGACCGAAAGCTTCTTTGGCTACTGTTTATTCACGGTTTTTTTTTTTTTTTTTGATTTCTTTATTAAATTTTATACAATAAAATTATGCCCAATTAAATTGTTCTAAACACATATCAATATACATATCAAATCTGAACAATTAATAATTCGCATAAAGGTTTGGCTCTGATGCCACTGTTAGGTTTGTAATATTCATGCTACAATCAATCAAATTGCATAAAAAGTGCGAGCGTGTAAAATCGAGTTTAAAATTTACAAACCATATACCCGGATCATCCTTTATGATAATTATTAATTAAACGAAAAGATAAAGAATAAATCATACCTCAAGATCGAAGCTTCCTCGTGTACAAGTTCACCTCCAAATCCTTTTCGCTTCAATCTTGAATCCACCGGGTTTGGTTCCTTCCTTTGATCAACGTTAATGCCCAAATGTTTGGCCTCTGAGGGTGATCCACCAAGGAAGAATAAAATTCAAGAAGATGGGTGTTATATACTAACCCTAGTTTTCTATCTCTATAGAAAAGGCATATTTCCAACAACTTGGAATTATTACGCATTTGTTAAAGTCAACAACCCATATATCACCCATAATAAGACTCTCTTATTTATATGATGTGGGCAACCCATCTTAACAATTAAGGAATTGGGTTTATTTAATTAATTAAATTTTTAATTAATTAAGCTCCCTAATCTTATTAGGGATAATTAATTAAACTCTTTTAATTAATTTTTCTTCCTAATCCAATTAGGAATAAATGAGAGTACTTATATTAAATTAATTCCTAAACTCTTTTAGAAATTAAAATAATAATAATTGTAATAATATTAATAAGACTCCTCTTATTAATTTATATTTAATATTTCTAAAATATTAAATAATAAATATTAAGCTATTTAATTTATTCTATCACCATAGATTAAATTAAATATACTTAACATATTATTACGATTATGCCATTAACTTCTTAAATAATTATTCTTCCTTTTTTTATGGTGTGACCTTTTAGGTTCTCCATATTAAACCTATTGTGAATAAATCAATTAGAACAATTCTAATCTTATTTAAATAAATAAATTAAACAATTAATTTATTTAAATAATATTTATTCTACAATAGGATAAGCCTCCTAAATGATCAACGACTTTCCGGATAATATAGATTTCAACATTAATCATTAAAGAACCTTTGAGTAAATAGTTACTGTGCATAATTCAATCCTTCCACCATACAATGTCCCAATTAAATATAAGACATGGAATTACTCACAAGTCTTATTTTATTTAATTATATGTATTTCGATCCTTAAATGCACAACTCAAATAATGCAAATTAGAAACTCCTTTCTAATTTCATTCTTCGCCGCCAAGGACTCTTGGGTTGTCATTTATCGAATCACATAGACATTTCTCTTCTTTTATTAGAAGTGGTAGATTCTTTATTGATCATACATTATCTCCATGTATAAACTTATTATACCCAAGCATACCCTTTGATATACCCTAAGGGTCTTAAGGAATAAGTCAAAGTATAACTCATCATACACAAGATACTACGATGATCTCAAGTCCAAGGATTACTTGACTACTATCACTACAGAATTCCTATCGACAGCAAATAAAACTCCATTAGGTATTCCTTAGCGAGCCACGCTCAAAGAACTTATTCTCTAATAAGCACCTACATACTTGCTTTAGTGTCTCCACACAAATGATCATGAGATCAATCATCCTCATCCAATGAGCAAGCAACGTATGTACCAATCTATCCGGATTCACTAATCCCCAATTTAGTAATCCAACGATTGGGAACTATTTTAGTTTTAAGCTTTCAAAGAATTTAGATCTCATTAGAATGATCATCATCATTATTCTAAAAGCATTGCTTAAAAACTATGGGTTTATCACATATTATAAAACAAAGATCATGTAGATAATTAAAAGCCTTTAATAAATTAATACTTTTTATTAATAAATGAATAAGATTGTTACAAAGTATATGCTTTATCATCAAACATGATTGGCTTGTATGCATACTACTTTCACTTTAAAGATTTCAAGGCCGTGGGACCGCCCGAATTCAAATGGACAACTGACCCTGTAGAAGCGCAGACTTGGGTTAAGGAGATTGAGAAGGCTTTCGTAATAGCTAGGGTAGTTGAGGGGCAAAAGACTGCTTTTGCCACCTACATGATGAAAGGTGAGGCAAATTTTTGGTGGGAAGCGAATCAGGCGAGGGAAGGAAAAGGTGTAGTTACATGGGATAGGTTTAAGATACTGTTCTTCGAGAACTATTTTTCATCTAGTATGCAGGCTAGGATGGAGGTAAAATTTTTAGAGTTGAAGTAAGAGAATATGACGGTGTCAAAATAAGCCGCAAAATTCAATGAGTTGGCTAGGTTTGCTCCGCATCCAGTTGATACGGAGGCCAGGAAAGCTAGAAGGTTTGAGCTGGGATTAAAACCCTGGCTCTATAACAAGGTGGTGGTGTTGCAGATCCCTACATTTGCAGCACTCATGGAGAAGGCTATTATTGCTGAGGAGGGCACTGAGGCCATGAGCCTCTACAACATGGAGAGAAAGAACAAGAGTAAGGTCAAAAGAACTGGGAAGGTGGAAGTTCATAGTGGGAGTAGTGGTGGTAGTAGCGAAAGGAAAGGAAGTAATTTTGGAAGTATTCAGGTGAAGCAAGAAGGAGTTAAGAAGCAATCTGTGCAATGTGGAAACTGTGGGAAGAACCACTCTAGGGAATGTCTGAAGGGAAAATTTATATGCTATACGTGCGGGCAGGGGGGCCATATCTCTCCCAACTGCCCCAATCCAAGAATGAACAGTAGGTGTTTTCTATGCGGGTCGACTGAGTACAAGGTGAAGTATTGTCCGAAGAGGAGGACGGAGGCATGGAGTGTGAATACTGGCAAGGACAGTGGAACTCTAGCAATCACGGAACCAACGTCATCCAGCAAGCCGATGAAATCAACTACGAGGGTCTACAACATGACGGTCCAGGATACCATAGCAGCTGGTGGTGCAATTCCAGGTATTATTCGTATAACTTGTTATACATGATTTTCATATATATATATATATATATATATATATATATATATATATATAGTAAATTATTTTATAAAGAAATTTTGAAGAAAGACTTTGAGTTCATTTAGAAATCAAATTTACATTTTAATCGATAGACAAGCTTTACGTGAATAGGTTAAAGATCAGTACGATCATTTATGATCAAGATCTACTTACAATGATTATATATGCTACGTACACTTGTATGTGTAGGTTTTAAAACGGTGATTCCGGGGACGGAATCTTTATATGGGAGGGTGAATGTAACAACCCGATATTATTTATACAAATAAATTAGAAATTTTGCGTATAATTTTTTTTTTAATATGGGGAATATGTGCCAATATAATGTGTATGTATTTATGTGATATATTTATTACATGAATGATTTTAAATAATTTTATTTTAGAATTATTGGTCATTATAAATTATATTCTTATAATAATTAATTTTATAGAAAATGTTTTATTACTTATTTTCCATGAAAATATAAACATATATTATTTATATAATATATGAAATGGTTTTTAGAATTATTATAATAATTATTTTATTATATGGATTTTTGTTCAGATTATTAAGTTAATTATTTTAACTTAATTAATAATGTTAAGTATGACAGATAAATCAGATATGGAATCCAAACCCTAATTTTTTTGGATTTTGATCAAGGCGTGAGAATAATAATATAATATTATTTATATTTTGATTTTTCAGTGCTATAATAATATACTGTATGTATATGGACAGACAATGATTAATCAATTATGGTGTATTATGGCAAACCCTAGTTTTACTATGGGAAACCCTAATTTGAAACTCAATTGTGAGTTTAAGTCTATTATATAACTGTCTTGTATGATTTTGCGATTAACTAGGTCAACCCTAATTAGCATTTATATATATTAAGTTCTTGAAATCCTAATTATTAAGTATAAACCCTATTTATGATTTGGTAACCCTAATTACCAAAATTTTAAACCCTAATTGCTAATTTAGCAAGGATAATTATAATTATTAGATAAAAAACCCTAATGTTCATGTATGATTAGTACCCTAATCAAATTAAGAAAACCATAATTATAAATTTTGCAAACTAATTATATTTTTTTTAAACCCTAAATAAATAATTTGGGTAACATATATTAAAATTGTTAGACTATGATTATTACATGGCCCAAAACAATTATGGGAGAAGCCCAAAAGAAATCAAATTCAAGCCCAAACTTATTCCACATAATTAAGGGTATTTTAGACCTTTGATTTATCTAATTTATGCATTAAAATAAAAGCTAAATAAAGGAATTAGTGGGTATATATATAGCTGGCCACAATTGGCCTTTTAAGGCAACAAATTAGGCTAATCAAGTTTCCTTAAATAGTCACTCTTACATCAAGTACATAGCTGTCAATCTCCCTTTGGTTGAAAATCTACTTAGCAACTTTAATCACATGATTAGGCTTAATTGGAAGAGATAAGGTGAAGCTTTTTATCCATGGGATAACAAAAGTATGGGGGATAATAGTAAGTCACACATTTACAAGACTTCTATAAATAGATTAGAGAGAGAAATAAGTCATTTTGCTAGCATTTTACCCAACCCTCATTCTTAACTCTCTCAAGCTCTCACCAACGAAATTTGGTAGCATATCAGTCATATATCCAAGCCCCACTAACACATATCATTAATCAGTAGCCAAGAAATCATTCTTGTTCATTTAAAGGTATAAAACCTTAGTCATAATCTGATCTTGATCTGTTGTTAAATGTTAAGTTTGTTGTGTTAAATATGTTTTATATGATGTATAATGATGATCTGGGTTGCTAGATGTTAGATCCATAACATCTAGCATGGGCTCAGATTTGAAGATCTACAAAATATGGAAAAATTGTGTTTGGTGGTCTGACAACGAATGTCAGGTCTTCTATCTTTGTGATCTTTAATGATTTTTGTGTTTTGAAAGTTTGTAGTTATAGTATGATATGTGATCTTTAATTTGGAACAAGAATCAGGCTTAGATCTGGTCTAGATTGCAAGTTATTCTTGGTCAAAGGTCGTTGACCGACCATGATTAGACCATTTCTGGGTAACCCGGAAATGGGTTTTCAGCGTCTGACAACTTACTCAAGCATCTAGATCTGTTAGTTTGTTAATGTTTTGATTATGTTGTTGTGAGAAGTTTGTAGTATGTTATGTACACTTTCGATCTATGCTTCTAGTACATCTAAATATCAAATACACTGGATTTAGTGACTGGCCAAGTAGGTAGAATGATCACGGATCTGATTTTCTGGGCAACCCAGAAAACCTTTGATCATGTCCTCTGTCATGATTTGACCAGCTTGGATTTAATGATTCTGTTGATGTTTGGTGATAGATCTGTAGTCTCTCATGTTGTGTATAAGTTGGAACTTTTAGATCATAAAAACAATAAACGATCAGCATATAGTGAGAGTCAAAAGTGAGCCCCAAGATCTGTTCTTTATTTCTGAACAACCCAGAAATGAAGAACAGCCTCTGACAGCCACTTTGATGGATTAGATCTTTCATTTAATGCATGTTATGGACATTTTTGTTGCTGAGTCTTGTAGTCTTACATTAGCTCTACCATATCTCGATCAAAAACCAAGTCCGTAAACACAACACACATCGATTTTAATTAAATCAAACCCAAACCACTTTTCGATGGCGGCTTGAAGATCGGGTTTGCATGAAGAACACGAAGAACACCTACGGCTGACGGTTACATGCCATTATAGGTGGTCTTTAGCAACAATTATTTATAAAAATTATATTTTTATTAAATAATTATAGAAAATTAGTTTTAATTATTAAAAATACATAATAAATTATTAAAAATTATTTTAAAGTTTGAAAAATAATTTTTAATTATTTTAATATATTTCATAAATATTTAATATTTTGAAAATATCAAAGGTATTTAATTTATTTAATTATATATTAAATAAATTATTTAAAAATAGTTTTAATACTTTAAAAATCATTTAAAAATTATATTATGGAATGAGAAAATATTTTAAGTTATTTTTAATGACTTTTAATATTTTTGATGAAATTTATTAATTAATTAATATTAATGATAATTTAATTATTTAATAAATAAATTAAATAAATAGATTAAAAAATGATTTTATTATATTAAAAATTATTTTAAATAATAATAAGGTATTTAAAATATTTTAAGTTATAAAATATAACTTTCAATATTTAAGGGTGAATTTCATTAATTAATTATTATTAATGATATTAAGGTTATTTAATAATTATATTAAATAATTTAGTTTAAAAATGATTTTAATATTATAAAAATCATTTTAAATGAAAATAAAGTGTTTAAAGATATTTTAAGTTATAAAATATAACTTTTAATATTTAAAGGATAATTTCATTAATAATTTAATATTAATGATATTTATTTAATATTAATGATATTAAATTTATTTAATAATTATATTAAATAAATAGTTTAAAAATGGTTTTATTGATTTAAAATCATTTAAAAGTATATAAATGAATTAAAAATATTTTAAGTTATAATTAATGACTTTTAATATTGGATAAATAGTACATTAATATTTTAATATTAATGGTAATTATTTAAAATGATTTTAAATGTTTTAAAAATCATTTAAGAGTAATAATAAAATGTTTTAAAAGTATTTTGAGTTATTATAAATAACTTTAATATTTTGGCAATGGTTTTCATTAATAGTTTAATATTAATTAAATATTAATGATAATAGAATTGTTTAATGTTTAAATCATTTGATAATGATTAGGTGTTTGAAAATTTATGATAAATTATAATAAATGTTTATTGAGTCATTTAAAATAATATGACTGATATTTACAAATATTGAGTTACAGAATAGAGTCTTAGACTCAATAATTACCTGATAAAGACGTCGGTACACCGACATATTTCAGAAATTGATCTGGACTTAAGGTATTTTGACTGTATTAATGTTTGATAAGTTTGTGATTTGTGATAATTGTTGAACATGTGTGATAATGTGATTAGGTTATGTCTTTGATCATGAAAATGTAGTACTATATGTTATAGTATATTGTTCTAATCGAAGGAATGATCCGATTAATGATAGGTGATTATATAAAAGATAAAACTAAGTTGCGTGTATTGTAGCGGTAATCGGTCGAAAGTATCCTACCTTTGCATTTCCTTTATCTGATGGACATGAAATAAGAATATTTCAAAATTATATTATTACTTTATGCAGTTATTAACCCTATATTATATACACTCTTTGATTATCAACATGTTAGTATATGGTAATTCAGATATATATTTTGTTCGTTAATTTCTATAAATGGTTACACAAGTGTCCCCACACGGGTAATCATTTTTCTAATCACATGTTGATACACCTTTGTCAATTACCCGTATATATATATGTTATATTATAGATTATTGTTGAACAAGATAAAACCTACCTATTATCCAACCAAATTTCTTTAGTTTGGAACCCTGACAGGTATGAACATCCCATTCATGGAAAAATTTTTGTGCCCAAGGCAGCCAGAGTGAACGATAATATCGTTCTTGTTATGTAGTATTGATCAATACAGGGTACAACGGGCTGATCACCCCCGTGCCCATAAGTTATGACGGTTTATAGATGAAGTTCTGTTTAACCTTTTCAAAAATGAAAACAACGTTCATAGTATGTCCCCTTAAACCTATTTATAGTCAGTACATAGTTTCAAAAATTTGAAAGAGAGTTGTTATGTTATTATTATCGGTTCAGATTACTTCACAACTTTTGATTTGTTGTAGAAGGATAGTATAAAGAAAACATTTAAATTCTTTTAGCTTATATATATAAATTTTATTACTTGCTGGGCACTCAAATGCTCATCCTTGCTTAATTTAAATGTTTTCAGCTAAGTGTGAACAAGTAGAAGGCTCGGCAAAGAATAAAGGGAAATGAAAGGTTGCAAAATGAATTCAATGCTATTTTATGTAATAGTTATCTTTATTAAGACAAGTATGATATATATTACCTATTATGTATTGTAAGGAATGATTAAAGGTTTCGTACTTGGGAGCTAGACTTTGATAATAATGTAAATTAAGTTTAATATTTATATTATTGTTATTATTATTAGTATTTTCCGCTCTTAGAGATGGTATCGTGAAGAACTGAATTCAGGTTTCAAGTACCCGAGTTTGGGGGCTTTACAGGTTGGTATCAAAGCTTTAGGGTTAGAAACCTTAGGTGGGATAGACCTTAGGCTATAACCTTAGAACAAAGGGAAACGTTGAAAATATAAATAACTCATATAGAGTTTAAAAAGAGATGAATTGAATAAGTTCATCGTCAAACAAAATAAAAGATAACTTATATAAAACTATTATTTATTGTGTTTATATACTATATTCTAATCAGGATAATTTATGTGTGTAGATGTTTGATGTAAAAGGCTTGTTATATGCTAATTGCATGAAGAAGGATCAAATACATACCCCCGAGCTAATATCGAAGCCCATAGCTGAAACAGAGGCTCACAATGAAAATAACTCAGACGAGGTGGTTATTTTAGAAAACATAGTGCCAGACCCGGAGATGGTGGAGCTGACAGATAGTGATTCGACACTAAAGTTGAAGTTGGACAAGCATCAACAGAGGTGCAGGATCTGAGGAACAAGGTTTCTTCTCTGGAAAAGCTGTGGAAAATTGAAAAGCTATTAAATAGTCAACTGCATTAGGCGTTAATAGAAACAATGGAAGAACAAGATAAGCTTAAAATCCAAATTGATCAGATGGGAGCCACTAGCAACAAATCGTGTGCAGCTCTGCATAAGAAGGGGAAAAGAAAGGTAGAAGACCATGACTTAGGAAAATCCGATAAGAAGAAAGGGAAAAGAATATGACACCTTTGTGGCTATGAGGGACATACCACTCAGTATTATCCCGACTTATAAATCGAGGAATGTTTTGTATAATAGAAGGTCATCAGAAAGGTTGTCGAAGAAAAGGTGTAGTGAATAGGTTTATATTACTTGTGTAGGTCTATTTAATGTTAAGTATGTTTGTGTAATGTAATGTCCCCAACTTTTGGTATTAGTCAAGAATCCCGAAGGCGAGTCATGAAAGGGATGAATGATGTTTAAAGCGTTATGTGTTATGCTATATGTAAAGTATTACAAATGAATATGAATCTAAGTTTGAGTAATGAAATGAGTTAATATACTAAACTTATATGATAAGATTTAGAATGTAAAGAATAATATATGGTTTTACTTAACTAGATAATGCCTTGAAGTCAAACTCAAAACCAAAGAAGCGAAAGAGAATCTGCATCGATAACGTTGAGGGAACACAACAAGCGAACTTTCAAGATTTTGCAAACATGGTAGCTCCTCCTATGTAGCAAAGGGACAACTAACCTGTAGAGAAGCGCTTAGCTAACTTTAAAGATTTCAAGGGTTAAGGACCGCCCAAATTCGGGACAATACCTAGGGTAGTTGAGGGGTTAAAGAGATTGAGAAGGCGTTACCTATATATGATGAGGGGAAAAACCGCTTTTTTTTAAATGATGAAGGGTGAGGCAAATTTTTAGTGGTGGAGGCGAATCGGAGAAGGTGCAGAGAAGGTGCAGTTACATGGGATAGGTTTAAGACACTGTTCTTCAAGAACTATTTTTCATCTAGTATGTAGGCTAGGCTGGAGGTAAAAATTTTATAGTTGAAGTAGGAGAATATGACGGTGTCAAAATAAGCCGCAAAATTCAATGAGTTGGCTAGGTTTGCTCGGCATCAAGTTGATACGGAGGCTAGGAAAGCTAGAAGGTTTGAGCTGGGATTAAAACCCTGGCTCTATAACAAGGTGGCGGTGTTGCAGATCCCTACATTTGCAGCACTCATGGAGAAGGCTATTATTGTTGAGGAGGGGAGTGAGGCCATGAGCCTCTACAACAAGGAGAGAAAGAACAAGAGTAAGGTCAAAAGAACTGGGAAGGTGGAAGTTAATAGTCGGAGTAGCGGTGGTAGTAGCAAAAGGAAGGGAAGCAATATTGGAAGTATTCAGGTGAAGCAAGAAGGAGTTAAGAAGCAAGCTGTGCAGTGTGGAAACTGTGGGAAGAACCACTCTACGGAATGTCTGAAGGGAAAATTTATATGCTATAAGTGCGGGCAGGAGGGCCATATCTCTCCCAACTGCCCCAATCCAAGAATGAACAGTAGGTGTTTTCTATGCGGGTCGACTGAGCACAAGGTGAAGGATTGTCCGAAGAGGAGGACGGAGGCGGGGAGTGAATCTTGGCAAGGCGGTGGAACTCTAGCAATCACGGACCAACGTCATCCAAAGAAAGCAGATTAAATCAACTGCGAGGGTCTACAACATGACGGTCCAGGATACCATAGCAGCTGGTGGTGCAATTCCAGGTATTATTATTATTATAGTATAACTTTCTTATATATGATTTTCATATATATATAGTAAACTATTTTATAAAGAAATTTTGAAGAAGGAATTTGAGTTCTTTTAGAAATCAAATTTCCATTTAATCGAGATAGACAAGCTTTACGAATAGGTTAAAGATCGATCGATCATTTATGATCAAGATCTACTTACAATGATTATATATACTACGTACACTTGTATGTATGTAGTTTTAAAATGGTGATTCCGGGACAAAATCTCTTTATAAGGGAGGTGAATGTAACAACTTTATATATTTTTTATACAAATAAATTAGAAATTTTGCATATAATTTTTTTTTTTTTTTTTTAATATATGGGAATATGTGCCAAGATAATGTGTATATGTATTTATGTGATATATTTATTACATGAATGATTTTAAATAATTTTATTTTAGAATTATTGATCATTATAAATTATATTCTTATAATAATTAATTTTATAGTAGAAATGTTTTATTACTTATTTTCCATGAAAATATAATCATATATTATTTATATAATATATGAAATGATTTTTTAGAATTATTATAATAATTATTTTATTATATGAATTTTTGTTGATTATTAAGTTAATTATTTTAACTTAATTAATAATGTTAAGTATGACGAGATAAATCGAATATAGAATCCAAACCCTAATTTTTTGGATTTTGATCAAGCGTGAGAATAATAATATAATATTATTTATATTTTGATTTTTTGATTCTATAATAATATAATTATATATGTATGATATGTGATTAATGTGATGAACCCTAGTTTTATTGGAAACCCTAATTTGAAACTCAATTGTGAGTTTAAGTCATATAACCTGTCCCTAGTTGATTTTACTTTAACTAGAAAACCCTAATTTGAAACTATTAAGTTCTTCAATTAATGAGTATAAGACTAGTTTTACCGTGATAAACTATTTGAAACTCATTGTGAGTTTAAGTCTATTATATACTGCTTTATGATTAATTAGATTAACTAGGTCAACCCTAATTAGCATTTATATATATTAAGTTCTTGAAATCCTAATTATTAAGTATAAACCCTAATTGTGATTTGGTAACCCTAATTACCAAAATTTTAAACCCTAATTGCTAAATTAGCAAGGATAATTATAATTATTATATAATAAACCTAATGTTCATGTATGATTAGAACCACAATGTTCATGTATGATTAGAACCTAATCAAATTAAGAAAACCTTAATTATAAATTTTGCAAACTAATTATATTTTTTTAAACCCTAAATAAATAATTTGGGTAACATATATTAAAATTGTTAGACTATGATTATTACATGGCCCAAAACAATTATGGGAGAAGCCCAAAAGAAATCAAATTCAAGCCCAAACTTAGTCCAAATAATTAAGGGTATTTTAGACCTTTGATTTATCTAATTTATGCATTAAAATAAAAGCTAAATAAAGGAATTAGTGGGTATATTTATAGCTGGCCACAATAGGCCTTTTAAGGCAACAAATTAGGCTAATCAAGTTTCCTTAAATAGTCACTCTTACATCAAGTACATAGGTGTCAATCTCCCATTGGTTGAAAATCTACTTAGCACCCTTAATCACATGATTAGGCTTAATTGGAAGAGATAAGGTGAAGCTTTTTATCCATGGGATAACAAAAGTATGGGGATAATAGTTAAATCCCATATTTGCTAGACTTCTATAAATAGATTAGAGAGAGAAATAAGTCATTTTACTAGCCATTTTACCAAACCCTCATTCTTAACTCTCTCAAGCTCTCACCAACGAAATTTGGTAGCATATCAGGTCATATATCCAAAGCCCACTAACACACATCATCAAATCAAGAGCTAGAAATCGATCTTGTTCATTTAAAGGTATAAAACCCTAGCCATAAAATTTGATCTTTGATCTGTTGTTAAATGTTAAGTTTTTTGTGTTAAATATGTTGTATATGATGTATAATGATGATGCAGGGTTGCTAGATGTTAGATCCATAACATCTAGAGGCTCAGTTTGAAGACCTAAAAATCTGGAAAAAATTGTGTTTGGTGGTGCGACAACGAATGTCGGGCCTTTATCTTTGTGATCTTTGATCTTTTATGATTTTTGTGTTTTGAAAGTTTGTAGTTATAGTATGATATGTGATCTTTAATCTGGAACAAGAATCAGGCTTAGATCTGGTCTAGATTGCAAGTTATTCTTGGTCAAAGGTTGTTGACCGACCATGACTGCATTCATTTCCGGGTAACCCGTGAATGGGTTTTTAACAAGTCGACAAACTTATTCAAGCATATTGATTTGTTAGTTTGTTAATGTTTTGTTATTTTGTTGTGATTGTTGGTTAGTATGTATATGTACACTTTGATCTATGTTTCTTAGATCATCTAAATATCAAATACAATCGATGATTTAGTGACTAGTCAAAGTAGGTAGAATGAACATGATTAGGTTTTTCGGGTAACCTAGAAAACCTTTGATCATCCTCTTTCACATGATTTGACCGACTTGGATTTAATGATTTCTATTGATGTTTTGATGATGTTTGGTGATAGATCTCTAGTCTCTCTATGTGTTGTGTACACACTGGAACTTTTAGATCATAAAAAATAATAAACGATCGAGTATAGTGGAAGTCAAAAGTGAGACCGACGATTCATTCTTCATTTCTAGGCAACCCGAAATGAAGAACGACCTCAACAACCACTTTGATGGTTTAAATCTTTCATTTGATGCATTTATGGACATTTTTGTTGTTTGAGTCTTGTAGTCTTACATTAGCTCTACCACTAGATCGATCAAAAACATGTCTAAAAACACAACACATAATGAATTAATTTACATTGGTCAAACCCAACCACTCGAGAATCGGCTTAAAGATCTCAGGTTTGAATGAAGAACAAGAAGAACACCTATAATGACGGTTACATGTATTATAAGTGATCTTTAGCATGACAGATTATTTATAAAAATTATATTTTTATTAAATAATTATAGAAAATTAGTTTTAATTATTAAAATATATATAATAAATTATTAAAATTATTTTAAAGTTTGAAAAATAATTTTTAATTATTTTAATATATTTCATAAATATTTAATATTTTTGAAATATCAAAGGTATTTAATTTATTTAATTATATATTAAATAAATTATTTAAAAATGGTTTTAATACTTTAAAAATCATTTAAAAATTATATTATGGAATAAGAAAATATTTTAAGTTATTTTTAATGACTTTTAATATTTTGTGATGAAATTTATTAATTAATTAATATTAATGATAATTTATTTATTTAATAAATGAATTAAATAAATAGATTAAAATGATTTTATTATATTAAAAATCATTTTAAATAATAATAAGGTATTTAAAAATATTTTAAGTTATAAAATATAACTTTCAATATTTAAAGGTGAATTTCATTAATTAATTATTATTAATGATATTAAGGTTATTTAATAATTATATTAAATAAATTAGTTTAAAAATGATTTTAATATTATAAAAATCATTTTAAATGAAAATAAAGTGTTTAAAGATATTTTAAGTTATAAAATATAACTTTTAATATTTAAAGAATAATTTCATTAATAATTTAATATTAATGATATTTATTTAACATTAATGATATTAAATTTATTTAATAAATATATTAAATAAATAGTTTAAAATGGTTTTATTGATTTAAAAATCATTTAAAAAGGATATAAATGAATTAAAAATATTTTAAGTTATAATTAATGACTTTTAATATTTTGATAAATAGTACATTAATATTTTAATATTAATGGTAATTATTTAAAAATGATTTTAAATGTTTTAAAAATCATTTAAGAGTAATATAAATATTTTAAAAGTATTTTGAGTTATTATAAATAACTTTAATATTTTAGCAATGGTTTCATTAATAGTTTAATATTAATTAAATATTAATGATAATAGAATTGTTTGATGTTTAAATCATTTGATAATGATTAGGTGTTTGAAAATTTATGATAAATTATAATAAATGTTTATTGAGTCATTTAAAATAATATGATTGATATTTACAAATATTGAGTTACAGAATAGAGTCTTAGACTCGATAATTACCCGATAAAGTTGTCGGTACAACGACATATTTCAGAAATTGATCTGGACTTAGATATTTTTGATATTTTTGATATGTTAATGTTTGTTTGTGATGCAATAACTATTGAATATATGTGATAATGTGATTAGGTTATGTGTTGACTGCGAAATGCAGTACTATGTGTTATAGTATATTGTTCTAATCGAACGAATGATCTGATTAATGATAGGTGATTACATAAAAGATAAAACTAAGTTGCGTATTGTAAGCATCGCATCAGGCAAGTATCCTACCTTTGCATTTCCTTTATGCAATGGACATAAGTAAGAATATTTCAGAATTATATTATTATTGTACAGATTATTAACCCTATATTATATACACTCTTTGATTATCAACATAGTAGTATATGGTAATTCAGATATATATTCTATTCATTAATTTCTATAAATGGTTATACAAGTGTCCCCACTTGGGTAATCATTGTTTTTAATCACATGTTGATACACCTTTGTCAATTACCCGTATATATATATATATATATATATATTGAATTATAGATTATTGTTGAACAAGATAAAACCTACCTATTATCCAATAGAATTGCTTTGGTTTGGAACCTGACAAAGTGAACATCCCATTCATGGGAAAATTTTTTATGCCCAAAGGCGGACGAGTGAACGATAATATCGTTCTTGTTATGTAGTATTGATCAATCTGACAGTATACAACGGGTTGATCACCCTCGCGTGCCCATAAGTTATGATGGTTTATGAGATGAAGTTACGTTTAACCTTTTCAAAAATGAAAATAATGTTCATAGTATATCCCCTTCAACCTATTTATAGTCAGTACGTAATTTCAAAAAATTGAAAGAGAGTTGTTATGTTATTATTATCGGTTCAGATTACTTCACAACTTTTGATTTGTTGTAGAAGGATAATATAAAGAAAACATTTAAATTCTTTTAGCTTATATATATAATTATTATTACTTGCCGGGCACTCAAATGCTCACCCTTTCTTAATTTAAATGTTTTCAGCTAAGTGTGAACAAGTAGAAGGCTCTGCTTTAGAATAAAGGGGAAAAGGAAAGGTTGCGAGAATGAATTCAATGCTATTTTATGTAATAGCTATCTTTATTAAGACAAATATGATATATATTACCTATCATGTATTGTAAGGAATGATTAAAGGTTTCTTACTTGGGAGCTAGACTTTGATAGTTATGTAAATTAAGTTTAATATTTATATTATTGTTATTATTATTATTATTATTCCGCTTTCATAGAAATGGTATCGTGAAGCATGAATTTGAATTCGGGTTTCAAGTACACGAGTTTGGGGCTTTACTGAGGTTGGTATCAAAGCTTTAGGGTTAGAAACCTTAGGTGGGATAGACCTTAGGCTATAACCTTAGAATAGAGGAAATGTTGAAAATATAAATAACTCATATAGAGTTTATAAAGAGATGAATTGAATAAGTTCATTCATCGTCAAACAAAATAAAAGATAACTTATATAAAACTATTATTTGTTGTGTATATATACTATATTTTAAATCAAGGATAATTTATGTGTGTAGATGTGCGATGGAAAAGGCTTAATTTATATGCTTATAGCATGAAGAAGGATCAAATCCATACCCCAGAGCTAATATCGAAGCAATATATCAAAATAGAGGCTCACAATGAAAATAACTTTCGAACGAAGTGGTTATTGTAGAAAATGTAGTACCAGATCCGGAGATGGTGGAGCTGATAGATAGTGATTCGGACACTAAAGTTGAAGCTGAACAAGCATCAACAGAGGTGCAGGATCTGAGGAACAAGGTTTCTTCTCTGGAAAAGCTGTGGGAAATAGAAAAGCTGTTAAATAGTCAACTGCGTCAGGCGTTAATAGAAACAATGGAAGAACAAAATAAGCTTAAAATCCAAATTGATCAGATGGGAGCCACAAGCAACACATCGTGTGCAGCTCCGCATAAGAAGGGGAAAAGAAAGGTAGAAGACCATGACTTAGGAAAATCCGATAAGAAGAAAGGGAAAAGAATATGTTACCTTTGTGGTTATGAGGGACATACCACTCTGTATTGTCCCGACTATAAATCAGGAGCATGTTTTATCAGTGGGATAGAAGGTCATCAGGCGAAAGGTTGTCCAAGAAAAAAGCGTAGTAAATAGATAGCATAGGTTCTGTTGTGTAGGTCTGTTTAATGTTAAGTATGTCTATGTAATGTAATGTTCCCAACTTTTGGTATTAGTCAAGGTTGTAAATCCTGACTTTTGTAGTCCCAAAGGGATAATGATGTTTAAAGCAGTATGTGTCATGCTATGTAAAGTATTCGCTAAATAAATATGAATCTAAGTTTGAGTAATGAAATGAGTTAATATACTAAACTTATATGATAAGATTTAGAATGTAAAGAATAATATATGGTTTTACTTAACCAGATAATGCCGCCAAGACGTCAAACTTGAAAGCAAAGGGCAGAAGAGTCTGTCAATAACGTTGAGGGGCAAAAACAAGCGAACCCGATCGACACTTTACAAATATGGTAGCACAAGCTATGCGAAAGAAGGAATGCCATCGCGAGGAACCAATGGACAACCGCTTAGCTAACTTTAAAGATTTCAAAGGCGTGGGGACCGCCCAATTCAAAGGACAATGACCTATAAAAGCCTTGACTTGGGTTAAGGAGATTGAGAAGGCGTTAAGTAATAATAGGGTAGTTGAGGGGCAAAGAATGCTTTTTTGCCACCTACATGATGAAGGATGAGGCAAATTTTTGGTGGGAAGCGAATCAAAGTGAGGCGGCGGAGAGGTGTAGTTATATGGGATAGGTTTAAGACAACATTCTTGAGAACTATTTTTCATCTAGTATGTCACGAGCTAGGATGGAGGTAAAATTTTTAGAGTTGAAGCGAGGAGAATATGGCGGTGTCGAAATAATATAAAAATTCAATGAGTTGGCTAGGTTTGCTCGCATCAAGTTGATGCGGAGGCTAGGAAAGCTAGAAGGTTTGAGCTGGGATTAAAACCCTGGCTCTATAACAAGGTGGTGGTGTTGCAGATCCCTACATTTGCAGCACTCATGGAGAAGTCTATTATTACTGAGGAGGGGAGTGAGGCCATGAGCCTCTACAACAAGGAGAGAAAGAACAAGAGTAGGGTCAGAGGAACTTGGAAGGTGGAAGTTAATAGTGGGAGTAGCGGTGGTAGTAACAAAAGGAAGGGAAGCAATTTTGGAAGTATTCAGGTGAAGCAAGCTATGCAGTGTGGAAACTATGGGAAGAACCACTCTAGGGAATGTCTGAAGGGAAAATTTGTATGCTATAAGTGCGGGCAGGAGGGCATATCTCTCCCAACTGCCCTAATCCAAGAATGAACAGTGGGTGTTTTCTATGCGGGTCGACTGAGCACAAGGTGAAGGATTGTCTAAAGAGGAGGACGGAGGCAGGGAGTGTGAATATTGGTAAGGACAGTGGAACTCTAGAAATCATGGGACCAATGTCATCCAGCAAGCCGATGAAATCAACTGCGAGGGTCTACAACATGACGGTCCGAGATACCATAGCAAATGGTGGTGTGCGATTCCGGTATTATTCATATAACTTGTTATGCATGATTTATATATATATATATAGTAAATTATTTTATAAAGAAATTTTGAAGAAGGAATTTGAGTTCTTTTAGAAATCAAATTTCCGTTTAATCGATAGAACAAGCTTTACGTGAATAGGTTAAAGATCAAGATCGATCATTTATGATCAAGATCTACTTACAATGATTATATATACTATTATACACTTGTATGTGTAGGTTTTAAAATGCAGTGATTCCGGGGACGGAATCTTTATAAGGGAGGGTGAATGTAACAACGATATTTTCTATACAAATAAATTAGAAATTTTGCATATAAATTTTTTTTATTTTATTTTAAATATGGGGAATATGTGCGAAGATAATGTGTGTATGTATTTATGTGATATATTTATTATATGAATGATTTTCAATAATTTTATTTTAGAATTATTGATCATTATAAATTATATTCTTATAATAATTAATTTTATAGTAGAAATGTTTTATTATTATTTTCCATGAAAATATAATCATATATATTTATATAATATATGAAATGATTTTTAGAATTATTATAATAATTATTTTATTATATGAATTTTTTATAGATTATTAAGTTAATTATTTTAACTTAATTAATAATGTTAAGTTTGATGAGATAAATCAGATATGGAATCCAAACCCTAATTTTTTTGGATTTTGATCAAGGCATGAGAATAATAATATAATATTATTTATATTTTGATTTTTTAGTGCTATAATTATATACTGTATGTATATGGACAGAAAATAATTGGTCAGTTATGGTGTATTATAGCAAACCCTAGTTTTACTGTGGGAAACCCTAATTTGAAACTCAATTGTGAGTTTGAGTCTATTATATAACTGTGTTGTATGATTTTAGGATTAACTAGGTCAACCCTAATTAGCATTTATATATATTAAGTTCTTGAAATCATAATTATTAAGTATAACCCTAATTGTGATTTGGTAACCCTAATTACCAAAATTATAAACCCTAATTGCTAATTTATCAAGGATGATTATAATTATTAGATAGTAAACCCTAATGTTCATGTATGATTAGAACCCTAATCAAATTAAGAAAACCCTAATTATAAATTTTGCAAACTAATTATATTTTATTTTAAACCCTAAATAAACAATTTGGGTAACATATATTAAAATTGTTAGACTATGATTATTACATGGCCCAAAACAATTATGGGAGAAGTCCAAAAGAAATCAAAATCAAGCCCAAACTTAGTCCACATAATTAAGGGTATTTTAGACCTTTGATTTATCTAATTTATGCATTAAAATAAAAGCTAAATAAAGGAATTAGTGGGTATATTTATAGCTGGCCACAATAGGCCTTTTAAGGCAACAAATTAGGTTAATCAAGTTTCCTTAAATAGTCACTCTTACATCAAGTACATAGGTGTCAATCTCCCTTTGGTTGAAAATCTACTTAGCACCCTTAATCACATGATTAGGCTTAATTGGAAGAGATAAGGTGAAGCTTTTTATCCATGGGATAACAAAAGTATGGGGATAATAGTTAAATCCCACATTTTTGTAAGACTTCTATAAATAGATTAGAGAGAGAAATAAGTCATTTGTTAGGCCATTTTACCCAACACTCATTCTTAACTCTCTCAAGCTCTCACCAACGAAATTTGGTAGCATATCAGTCCCAATATCCAAGCCCCACTAAACACATATCATTAATCGAAGCCAAGAAATCGAGATCTATTCATTTAAAGGTATAAAACCCTAGCCATAAAATCGACCTTTGATCATTGTTTTTAGATGTTAAGTTTTTTTGTTAAATATATTGTATATGATGTATAATAATGATGATGGGTTGCTAGATGTTAGATCCATAACATCTAGAGGCTCAGATTTGAAGATCTAAAAAATCTGGAAAAATTGTGTTTGGTGGTCTTACAAATGAATGTCGGGCCTTCTATCTTTGTGATCTTTAATGATTTTTGTTTTTTTAAAGTTTGTAGTTATAGTATGATATGTGATCTTTAATGTGGAACAAGAATCGAGCTTAGATCCGTTCTAGATTGCAAGTTATTAAAATCAAAGGTTGTTGACCGACATTGACCGTGACCATTTACGGGTAACCAAGAAAAGGGTTTTCGAACAAGTTATTCAAGCATCTAGATCTTGTTAGTTTTTTAATGTTTTGTTTATGTTGTTGTATAGAAGTTGTAGTAGTATGTTATATGGACTATAGATACGCTTTAGTACATCTAAATATCAAATACATTTGATTTAAGTAATCGATCAAAGTAGGTAGAATGATCACAGAATTTGCGTTTTACGGGTAACCCGAAAACTTTTTGATCTTGTCTCTTTCATGATTTGACCATGGATCTATCTAATGATTGTATTGATGTTTTGATGATTTTTTGTATTAGATCTCTTCAGTCTCTCATGTTGTGTACAACACTGGAACTTTTAGATCATAAAAAAATAATATCGATCATCATATATGGAAGTCAAAAGTGAGCTCCCACGATTTGTTCTTCATTTTGGGCAACCCGAAAATGAAGAATAACCTCTCACAACCACTTTGATGGCTTAGATCTTTCATTTGATGCATGTTATGGACATGTTTGTTGTTGGATCTTGTAGTCTTACATTAGCTACTACGATCTCGACCAAAACAACAACCGTAAAACACAACACACAATGAAGATTTATACTACTTGGTCAAACGCACCTTACTCGATGGCGCGGCTTGAAGATCCGGGTTTGCATGAAGAACACGAATAACACCTACAATGACAGTTACGCCTTCAGCTATAGGTGGTCTTTATCGACAGATTATTTATAAAAATTATATTTTTATTAAATAATTATAGAAAATTAGTTTTAATTATTAAAATACATAATAAATTATTAAAAATTATTTTAAAGTCTAAAAATAGTTTTTAATTATTTTAATATATTTCATAAATATTTAATATTTTTGAAATATTAAAGGTATTTAATTTATTTAATTATATATTAAATAAATTATTTAAAAATAGTTTTAATACTTTAAAAATCATTTAAAAATATATTATGGAATAAGAAAATATTTTAAGTTATTTTAAATGACTTTTAATATTTTATGATGAAATTTATTAATTAATTAATATTAATGATAATTTAGTTATTTAATAAATGAATTAAATAAATAGATTAAAAATGATTTTATTATATTAAAAATCATTTTAAATAATAATAAGGTATTTAAAAATATTTTAAGTTATAAAATATAACTTTCAATATTTAAAGGTGAATTTCATTAATTAATTATTATTAATGATATTAAGGTTATTTAATAATTATATTAAATAAATTAGTTTAAAAATAATTTTAATATTATAAAATCATTTTTTTATGAAAATAAAGTGTTGAAAGATATTTTAAGTTATAAAATATAACTTTTAATATTTAAAGAATAATTTCATTAATAATTTAATATTAATGATATTTATTTAACATTAATGATATTAAATTTATTTATTTAATAAATAAATGGTTTAAAAATGGTTTTATTCATTTAAAAATCATTTAAAAAGGATATAAATGAATTAAAAATATTTTAAGTTATAATTAATGACTTTTAATATTTTGATAAATAATAATACATTAATATTTTAATATTAATGATAATTATTTAAAATGATTTTAAATGTTTTAAAAATCATTTAAGGTAATATAAATGTTTTAAAAGTATTTTGAGTTATTATAAATAACTTTAATATTTTGCCAATGGTTTCATTAATAATTTAATATTAATTAAATATTAATGATAATAGAATTATTTGATGTTTAAATCATTTGATAATGATTCCAAAGTGTTTGAAAATTTATGATAAATTATAATAAATGTTTATTGAGTCATTTAAAATAATATGATTGATATTTATAAATATTGAGTTAAAGAATAGAGTCTTAGACTCGATAATTACCTGATAAAACTGTCGGTACACCAACATATTTCAAAAATTATTCTAGACTTAGATATTTTGACTGTATTAATGTTTGTTTGTGATGTAATAAGCTTGTTGAACATGTGTGATAATGTGATTAGGTTATGTGTTTGATTGCGAAATGCGATTATTATATGTTATAGTATATTGTTCTAATCGAGCGAATGATCTATTAATGATAGGTGATGATATAAAAGATAAAACTAAGTTGCATATTATGTAAGTAGCGCATCGAAAAAAGTATCCTACCTTTGCATTTCCTTTATCTGATGGACATGAGTAAGAATGTTTGAAATTATATTATTACATATGCATTATTAACCCTATATTATATATGCTCTTTGATTATCAACATATTAGTATATGGTAATTCGATATATATATTATGTTCGTTAATTTCTATAAATGGTTACACAAGTGTCCCCACTTGGATAATCATTATTTTAATCACATGTTGATTATGTTTGTCAATTATTATATATATATATATATATGAATTATAGATTATTATTGAACAAGATAAAACCTACCTATTATCCAACATAATTGTTTTGGTTTGGAACCCTGACAGGTATATTCATGGGAAAATTTTGTGCCCAAGGCAGCTAGAGTGAACGATACTATCGTTCTTGTTATGTAGTATTGAACAATACAGTGTACAACGGGCTGATCACCCTCGTGCCCGTAAGTTATGACGGTTTACAGATGAAGTTCTGTTTAGCCTTTTCGAAAATAAAAACAATGTTCATAGTATGTGCCTTTAAACCTATTTATAGTCAGTACATAGTTTTAAAAATTTGAAATAGAGTTGTTATGTTATTATTATCGGTTCAGATTACTTCACAACTTTTGATTTGTTATAGAAGGCTAGTATAAAGAAAATATTTAAATTGTTTTAGCTTATATATAATTATTATTACTTACTAGGCACTCAAATGCTCATCCTTGCTTAATTTAAATGTTTTCACTAAAGTGTGAACAAGTAGAAGCTCTCGAAAAGAATAAAGGGAAAGGAAAAGGTTGCGAGAATGAATTCAATGCTATTTTATGTAATAGTTATCTTTATTAAGACAAGTATGATATATATTACCTATCATATATTGTAAGGAATGATTAAAGGTTTCGTACTTGGGAGTTAGACTTTGATAATTATTTAAATTAAGTTTAATATTTATATTATTGTTATTATTATTAGTATTTTCCGCTCTTAGAGATGGTATCGTGAAGCACTGAATTCAGGTTTCAAGTACCCGAGTTTGGGGGCTTTACAGAACCCGAATAAAATAATACATGCACATTTATATTATTAATTGGGATGATACCTGACACAATGTCCTTCATAGCTACTACGTCCTGGACGGTCATATTAAACATTCTGGCAGTTGGATGGTTATATGGCATTGGTCCGCCAATCATCAGTTTGCCACTTCCTCCTTGTTGGCTGCTTCCTCCGCTACTTCCTTTCTTTGGGCAGTCTTTGATCAGATGGTTCGTCGAACCACAAGCGAAACATCCTTTGATCTTCTTTGGCTTTGAACTGTTTGGCGCAAAATATCCCTCTTGGTCACAGTTGTAACAAACATTGCGCCTCTTCCAACACTCACCCTGGTGATACCTTCCACACTTTGGGCACCCTTCTGCCTTTTTCTTAAACTCTCCACAAAATTTCCCTACTTGATTATTAAAATTCTTGTTGTTGTTTTCCCACTTTCTTTTTCCTAAATTACTCCCTCCGCTACTGCTTACTCCACGACTATCTCCTCTTGTGCTATTACCCTTCTTCTCTTTGTTATACAGACTTAAAGCTTCACTTCCTCCCTCTGCAATAATGGTTGTAAGATCCCGAATTTTATGAAATGAAAGTATTCAATTTTCTTATAATTGTTATTCTATTTAGTAAATGGTTAAATTGATAAAAGGTTAAAGTTAAGAGTGATATTTGAAAATTTTACAAAGTAAGCAAGTTGATATAAAATATTCGTTGTGTCGGGGAAAATCTGTACGACGACGCCATCATTGGTGGACCCGACAAAGGAATAACTGTTGGAGTTAGAAAATGAAAGAAATAATTTTTTATAAAAATAACAGCAAAAGTTTTACCGTTAAACTGTTGAACTACCCGGTGGTAAAAGTACAATAATACGCATGGTTGCATAGTAGCACACGGTATTGATTATTGATGCTTTCGTGAGAAGTCACTCAGTTTACTCAATTATTGCTTCAGTAATTGATGCATAGTATCTCACGTTATTTGATTCAATTATTGTCACAGTATTAATATTTTATATTATTAAATCAATAATTGAGACGACAAAGTTATTCATATTATTATTTTCAATATTTACGATGTATAGAAAGTTCTATCGAGGAGAGGTTTGGTCACCTAATTACGCACCAATAGGGAGAAATCCTTTTCGAAAAGCCCCCTCTTTCCTGGGAATGATCTGGTTGTTAAATATTGTGAGTTATAATATTAATGATGAATAATTGTTAATAATGTGTTTATTAAAGATAAATAATTTATGGTAAAAATTTATTCAATTTTTGATATAAATATAGGGATTGTTATGAGGCGTTTGTTGTAAGTTTGACTTAGTATTCTATGAGAAGATTTACTAATTTTATGGATCGTCGATGGTGGTTTTAATAGATAACGAATCTGGACCATTGATGGTGGTTTTAATAGTAAATCAATCTGGACCATTGATGGTGGTTTTAATAGTTAATCAATCTGGACCATTGATGGTGGTTTTAATAGTAAATCAATCTGGACTATTGATAGTGGTTTTAATAGTTAATCAATCTGAACCATTGATGGTGGTTTTAATAGTAAATCAATCTGGACCGTTGATGGTGGTTTTAATAGTAAATCAATCAGGACCGTTGGTGGTGGTTTTAAAAGTAAATCAATCTAGACCGTCGGTTGTGGTTATAATAGTAATCAATATGAACTGTTCGTTCTAATAGTAAATCAATCTGGACCGTTTATGAATTATTTACTATTTAGTCCATTCTCCTATAAATAGAAGCTTAATTCTTCTTTCATTCTCACCAATTCATTGAGATTCACAAGAGAAGCTATACAGAGAGAAACTATAGAGAGCAAGAAGTAGAGTATTCTGCTACTTCACTATTGCAGTATTCAGTCTTCTACTAAGGTAAGAGATATTATTTGTTGTATTCATAAGGGGTATTATTTATTTTGATATTCTTAAATCTAAACTTACTATGGTAAGTATTGCTTCTATAATCCCTGAAATTAGTAGAATATCTTTGAGTTTTGTTCTTCACCCAGTATCATTTTATTAGAATATTGATCTGAACTTTCTTATTAAATATCAATTTTGTCACCTGGGGTACTATTCACGGGTTACTATTCACCCAGTTACTATTCACTCAAATATTATTCACTCGAGTATTTGGGGCACTTTTCATGCCGGGGTACTATTCACGAATTACTATTCACGGGTTACTATTCATCCAGTTACTATTCACTCGAATATTATTCACTCAGGTATTTAGAGCACTTTTCATGTCGGGGTACTATTCACAAGGTACTATTCCTGAAGTACTATTCATAGGGTACTATTCACGGGGTACTATTCACCCGAAAAATTTATTTATTTTTCGTTCAAATTATTTTTGATATATGAATATTATTCTTGAATTTTACTCCAGAAAGCAGTATCATGTTGACAATTTGGATATTTTTAAACTCTGGATAAATTTAAAGTCTTTAATATTTATCCTTGATTTCATTTTATTGATGCTTATATCATTGTCATCATCCTCATGCTTATATTATAACGAAAGTCATCTTTGGCCTGTAGTTCATAGATGGATTGTTGATTATTGGTTTTACAGTTGTATATCTTTGGCTTAAGTGCAAAGATGGACTGTTGATTATTGGTTTTACAGTTGTATATCTTTGGCTTACTTGCAAAGATGAACTGTTGATTGATAGCTTTGGCTCGTAGTGCAAAAATGGACAGGTGTATGACATGATAATGACCACTGGTGATACTAACGAATATCCTTTGTAAAGCCCCCAAACTCGGGTACTTGAAACCCGAACTCGGTGCTTTACGATACAATTTCTATGAGCGGAAATAATACTAATAATAATAACAATAATATAAATATCAAACTTAACTTACATTTATCAGAGTCTAATCCCAAGTACGCAACCTTTACTACATTCATTACAATACATGATAATAAGAAATATCATTATCTTAATAAAGTTAAGCTATTACATAGAATACCATAACACTTATTATGCTTGCTTTCCTTTTCCTTTGATCCTGCCCGAACCTTCTGGTTGTTCACACTTAACTGAAAACATTTAAATTAAGCAAGGATGAGCATTTGAGTGCCCAACAAGTAATAACAATTATAAATATAAGCTAGAAGAAGTAAATGTTTTCTTTGTACTACACTTCTACAATGAATTAATAGTTGTGAAGTAAGCTGAACCAATCATAACAATATATTATTTCTATATCAAATTTTTGAAACTACGTATTGACTATATATATGGGGTAGTCGACAGACTATGAACATTATTTTCTATTTTTAAAAAGGTTAAACAAAACGTCTTCTGCAAACTGTCATAACTTATGGGCGCAAGGGTGTACATCCCATGGACCCTATATTGATCAATACTGCATGCAAGAACGATATTATCGTTCATCTTTTCCGCCTTGGGCGCATAAAAGTTTTCCCATATTCGGGATGTTCATACTTAGTCGCGATTCCAAACGAAAACAATTCGTTTAGATAAAATAAAGTTTATCATATTCAACGATATTTCTAAATCTGTGTCTAGCTAGGTCAAATAGCTTAGACGACTTTTAATTATGGTATACATAATAGAAATAAATAAGTATGTATCAACATGTGATTAAATACAATGATTATCCAAGTGGGGAAACTTGTATAACCATATTTAGAAATTAATGAACAAAATATTATAAAATAATACTGTACTAATAAATAATGATCGGATATATACTCGATAACAATAGGGTTATTATTCTGGCACAATAATAATAATATAATTAAGAAACTTTCTTACTTATATCCATTGCATAAAGTAAATGCAAAGGTAGATATACTTTTCTGGTCTTCTGCTTACAATACGCAACTTAGTTTTATCTTTTATACCGAAACCTATCATTAATAAGATCATTTTACTGATTTGAATAACATATCGCAACACATAGTACTACTTATTGCAGTCAGCACATAACCTAATCACATTGTCACATATGTTTCACAGTCATTAGATCACAAACAAACACATATACAGACAAATTGTAAAGCCCCCAAATTCAGGTACTTGAAACCCAAACTCGGTGCTTCACGATACCATTTCTATGAGCGGAATAATACTAATAATAATAATAATAACAATAAAAAGATCTACTTAATTTACATAATTATCAAGGTCTAGCTTCCCAGGTACGAGACCTTTAAACATTCCTTACAATACATGATAATAAATAGTTATCATACTTGTCTTAATAAAGTCTAATTATTACATAGAATAGCATTGCACTCATTCAGCAACATTTCCTTTCCCTTTATTCTTAAGCGAGGCCTTACGCTTGCTCACACTTAGCTAAAAACATTTAAATTAAGCAAGGATGAGCATTTGAGTGCCCAACAAGTAATAACAATTATAAATATAAGCTAGAAGAAGTAAATGTTTTCTTTGTACTACACTTCTACAATGAATTAATAGTTGTGAAGTAAGCTGAACCAATCATAACAATATATTATTTCTATATCAAATTTTTGAAACTACGTATTGACTATATATATGGGGTAGTCGATAGACTATGAACATTATTTTCTATTTTTAAAAGGTTAAACAAAACGTCTTACATAACTATATCATAACTTATGGGCGAGGTGTACATCCCATGGACCCTATATTGATCAATACTGCATGCAAGAACGATATTATCGTTCATCTTTTCCGCCTTGGGCGCATAAAAGTTTTCCCATATTCGGGATGTTCATACTTAGTCGCGATTCCAAACGAAAACAATTCGTTTAGATAAAATAAAGTTTATCATATTCAACGATATTTCTAAATCTGTGTCTAGCTAGGTCAAATAGCTTAGACGACTTTTAATTATGGTATACATAATAGAAATAAATAAGTATGTATCAACATGTGATTAAATACAATGATTATCCAAGTGGGGAAACTTGTATAACCATATTTAGAAATTAATGAACAAAATATTATAAAATAATACTGCATTAATAAATAATGATCGGATATATACTCGATAACAATAGGGTTATTATTCTGGCACAATAATAATAATATAATTCTGAAACTTTCTTACTTATATCCATTGCATAAAGTAAATGCAAAGGTAGATATACTTTTCTGGTCTTCTGCTTACAATACGCAACTTAGTTTTATCTTTTATACCGAAACCTATCATTAATAAGATCATTTCTTGATTAGAATAACATATCGCAACACATAGTACTACTTATTGCGATTGACACATAACCTAATCACATTGTCACATATGTTTCACAGTCATTAGATCACAAACAAACACATATACAGACAAATTGTAAAGCCCCCAAATTCAGGTACTTGAAACCCAAACTCGGTGCTTCACGATACCATTTCTATGAGCGGAATAATACTAATAATAATAATAATAACAATAAAAAGATCTACTTAATTTACATAATTATCAAGGTCTAGCTTCCCAGGTACGAGACCTTTAAACATTCCTTACAATACATGATAATAAATAGTTATCATACTTGTCTTAATAAAGTCTAATTATTACATAGAATAGCATTGCACTCATTCAGCAACATTTCCTTTCCCTTTATTCTTAGCCGAGCCTTCTGCTTGCTCACACTTAGCTAAAAACATTTAAATTAAGCAAGGATGAGCATTTGAGTGCCCAACAAGTAATAACAATTATAAATATAAGCTAGAAGAAGTAAATGTTTTCTTTGTACTACACTTCTACAATGAATTAATAGTTGTGAAGTAAGCTGAACCAATCATAACAATATATTATTTCTATATCAAATTTTTGAAACTACGTATTGACTATATATATGGGGTAGTCGACAGACTATGAACATTATTTTCTATTTTTAAAAAGGTTAAACAAAACGTCTTCTGCAAACTGTCATAACTTATGGGCGCAAGGGTGTACATCCCATGGACCCTATATTGATCAATACTGCATGCAAGAACGATATTATCGTTCATCTTTTCCGCCTTGGGCGCATAAAAGTTTTCCCATATTCGGGATGTTCATACTTAGTCGCGATTCCAAACGAAAACAATTCGTTTAGATAAAATAAAGTTTATCATATTCAACGATATTTCTAAATCTGTGTCTAGCTAGGTCAAATAGCTTAGACGACTTTTAATTATGGTATACATAATAGAAATAAATAAGTATGTATCAACATGTGATTAAATACAATGATTATCCAAGTGGGAAACTTGTATAACCATATTTAGAAATTAATGAACAAAATATTATAAAATAATACTGTACTAATAAATAATGATCGGATATATACTCGATAACAATAGGGTTATTATTCTGGCACAATAATAATAATATAATTCTGAAACTTTCTTACTTATATCCATTGCATAAAGTAAATGCAAAGGTAGATATACTTTTCTGGTCTTCTGCTTACAATACGCAACTTAGTTTTATCTTTTATACCGAAACCTATCATTAATAAGATCATTTTACTGATTTGAATAACATATCGCAACACATAGTACTACTTATTGCAGTCAGCACATAACCTAATCACATTGTCACATATGTTTCACAGTCATTAGATCACAAACAAACACATATACAGACAAATTGTAAAGCCCCCAAATTCAGGTACTTGAAACCCAAACTCGGTGCTTCACGATACCATTTCTATGAGCGGAATAATACTAATAATAATAATAATAACAATAAAAAGATCTACTTAATTTACATAATTATCAAGGTCTAGCTTCCCAGGTACGAGACCTTTAAACATTCCTTACAATACATGATAATAAATAGTTATCATACTTGTCTTAATAAAGTCTAATTATTACATAGAATAGCATTGCACTCATTCAGCAACATTTCCTTTCCCTTTATTCTTAGCCGAGCCTTCTGCTTGCTCACACTTAGCTAAAGACATTTAAATTAAGCAAGGATGAGCATTTGAGTGCCCAGCAAGTATTAACAAATATATATATATATATATATATATATATAAGCTGAAAGAATTTAAATGTTTTCTTTATACTATCCTTCTACAAAAAATCAATAGTTGTGAAGTAATCTAAACTAATACTAATAACATAACAATCCTCTTTCAGATTTTTAAAACTACGTATTGACTATAAATAGGGTTATGGTGACGTACTATGAACATTATTTTCATTTTCTAAAAGGTTAAACAGAACTTCATTTGTAAACCGCCATAACTTACGGGCACGGGGGTGATCAGCCCGTTGTACCCTGTATTGATCAATACTTCATGTAAGAACGATGTTATTTTTCACTCTGTCCACCTTGGGTGCATAAAAAGTTTTCCCGTGTAAGGGATGTTCATACTTTTCGGGGTTCCAAACCAAAGCAATTCGGTTGGATAATAATAAGGTTTTATCTTGTTCAACAATAATCTATAATTCAACACACACACACACACACACACACACACATATATATATATATATATACATACGGGTAATTAACAAAGGTGTATCAACATGTGATTAAATACAATGATTATCCAAGTGGGGACACTTGTATAACCATTTATAAAAATTAACGAACAGAATATTTATTTGAATTAGCATATACTAACATGTTGATAATCAATGAGCGTATATAATATAGGGTTAATAATCTGTACAGTAATAATATAATTCTGAAACATTCTTACTCATGTCCATTGCATAAAGAAAATGCAAAGGTAGGATACCTTCCTGGTATGCTGCTTACAAAATGCAACTTAGTTTTATCTTTTATATCATGACCTATCATTAATCAGATCATTCGTTCGATTAGAACAATATACTATAACACATAGTACTACATTTTGCAATCAGCACATAACCTAATCACATTATCACACATGTTCAACAGTCATTGGATCATAAACAAACATTAACATAATTAAAATATCTAAGTCCAGACCAATTTCTGAAACATGTCGGTGTACCGACAACTTTATCGGGTAATTATCGAGTCTAAGACTCTATTCTAAAGTTCAATATCCGTAAGTATCAGTCATATTATTTTTAATAACTTAATAATAATTTCTAAACATTTATTATAATTTATCATAAATTTTCAAACACCGAAATCATTATAAAATGATTTAAATAGTAAATAATTCTATTATCATTAACATTTAATTATTATTAAACTACTAATGAAACCATTGCCAAAATATTAAAGTTATTTATAATAACATAGAATATTTTTAAAGTATTAATATTACCCTTAAATGATTTTTAAAATATTTAAAATCATTTTAAATAATTGCCATTAATATTAAAATATTAATTTATTATTTATCCAAATATTAAAAGTCATTAAAATATTTTTAATTCATTTATATCCTTTTAAAATGATTTTAAATTAATAAAACCATTTTGAAACTATTTATTTAATATAATTATTAAATAAATTTAATATCATTAATATTAAATTATTAATGAAATTGTCCTTTGAATATTAAAAGTTATATTTTATAACTTAAAATATCTTTAAACACTTTATTTTCATTTAAAATTATTTTTATAATAATAAAATCGTTTTTAAACTAAATTATTTAATATAATTATTAAATAAATTTAATATCATTAATAATAATTAATTAATGAAATTTACCTTTAAATATTGAAACTTATATTTTATAACTTAAAATATTTTTAAATACCTTTTATTATTTAAAATGATTTTTAATATAATAAAATAATTTTAATTTATTTATTTAATTCATTTATTAAATAAATTAATTATCATTAATATTAATTTATTAATGAATTTCATCACAAAATATTAAAAGTCATTAAAAATAACTTAAAATATTTTCTTATATCATTATATAATTTTAAATGATTTTTCAAATATTAAAATCATTTTTAAATAATTTATTTAATATAATAATTAAATAAATTAAATACCTTTAATATTTAAAAAATATTAAATATTTATGAAATATATTTAAAATAATTAAAAACTAATTTTCAAACTTTAAAATAATTTTTAATAATTTATTTTGTATTTTTAATAATTAAAAACTAATTTTTTATAATTATTTAATGAAAATATAATTTTTATATATAAATGTCGCTAAAGACCACCTATAGCGACAGAACCGTCGCTATAGGTGTTCTTCATGTTCATACTTAAACCCAGAAAACTCATGTCAGAGATCGAGTGACCATGTTTAACCAAGATTAAAATCGTGTGTATGGTGTTTCTGGACAAGACAAAGGTCAGATCTTGTACACATAGTGTAATACTATAAGATCCAATAAACAACATGATTAAATATCATAAAACCAACGAGATCAAAGCATGCAAAGTGATTGTCAGAGCTGTTCTTCATTTCTGGGTTACCCAGAAATGAAGAGCAGTTCGAGCAGTCACCTTTGAGCTACCATAACTAGACATCCAGTTAATGTTTTTGTGATCTATAAACTTCAGTGTGTAGCCAACATGTAGGACAACAGATCTATTACTTAACATCATCATAACCACAACAAATCAAGCAGATAATGTTCGGTCAAACTGTTGTCAGAAACATGTTCTTGAAGTTTTCTGGAATTTCGAGAAAACGTAACCATGGACTTCTATACCATTTTGACCAATCACTACGATCGACTCGTTTAATTTGAAGGAGCTTTTAAAGCATAAATGTGGAGTTGATATACTAGACTATAACTTAGACACAACAATTAAACCAAAACATCAGACTCTTGTTCATAGTTTATGGGTTGCCCAGAAATGGTCTGGTCATGGTCGGTCAACCGACTTTAACCCACAATAACTTGCAATCTAGACCAAATCTAAGTCTGATTCTTGATCCAGATCAAAGACTACACATCATACTACATATTCAAAGCTTTAAACAACAAAAACACATAACAGAGAAAGATTGGTGGCCACTGACATTCGTTGTCAGACCCCAAAAGTAAAAATTTCTAGATTTTGAAAAATGCTAGATCTGAGACTATAGATGTTATGGATCTAACATCTACAAACCCAGATCGTTTAATTACATCATAAACAACATATTTTAACACCAAAAACTAACATCTAACAGCATATTAAGGATCAGATTATAGCTTAGGGTTTTATACCTTTAAGCTCAATTTCTTGATTCTGGCTACTGATTTATTTAAGGGTGTTAGTGGGGCTGGTCTTGGGACTGATATACAAATATATTTCGTGGGTTTTAGTGGGAGGAGCTCTTGGATATGTGTTTGTGCAAAATGGGCTAACAAGTGATCTTTTTCTCTCTCCAATCTATATATAGAAGTGGTAGATACATGTATGGTGATCATAGTGGTTGATTGCTATCAATTTTAATCACATGGGGTTGTTGGATTTGGTCACCAACTTCACCTAAGGTCAAAACCTATACATTAGCTTCAATAATGCACAAAAAGGGATATAATGGTCATTTAGCTTGAGATTTTAATGGCACATTGGTCAATTAACAAACCCTTAGGGTTTGACACTTAGGGTTTAACCCTAAGGTTTAACACATAGCATTTGTAAGATCTAGCAATTAGGGTTGTACAAAAATAAAAATTTTAGTTTCTAAAATTTGTAATTTGGGTTTTCTTAATTAGGTTAGTTTTCTAATTACTTTATACAGGAACAATAGGGTTTAATATCAATAATTATAATTAACCTTACTAATTTAGCAATTATGGTTTATAATTTTGGTAATTAGGGTTACCAAATCATAATTAGGGTTTATAATTCAAACATTTGGGTTTCTAGAAATTAATATATCCAAATGTTGTGGCGTCCCCAAATCCAGGTACTTTTTACCTCAGATCTGGTACGTTACGATACATCATTTCTATAACAACTGCGGAAGATATAAACATAAATTATTTATACAATAAACTTTTACAACATAATCCCCAAGGTCTACAACCTTAACTTAATACATACCTTCAATAACTTAAAAGGTTTACAATGTTATTTGCATCAGATAACTTAGTAGTTCTAAATGCATAATAATCTAAACTTGGAATTCTCCTTTACCACTGTCGTTCTTCGAGCCTTCGTTTTAATCTGAAATTTGTTATCATGATATAGCAAGGATGAGAAACTATTTTGCCCAACAAGTTTAAGTACATTGAAGATATATCATGATTGAAAAGGAATAAGCTTTCAAGTTTTCAACAATGTAATATAATTGAGGAAGAACATGAATCAAACTTCAATAACTGAAAAACTGAATAATTATGATGATCGGTCAACAATGACCATGAACAAATTTAACTGAACCTTATGGTAATGAAGGTGATCAGTCTTTCATACCTGATGAACATATTCAACATGCACTAAGTGAGAATCAATAATCAAATATGTGGAATAATTGTCAATAATTAATCCACTACCATGTTTGAAACATTATAACTCGAGTTTGAGTTAGGAGACTTGCCATAATGCGAATATTCAATGTGACGCCCCCAAAATAGGTATACATCACCCATTCTGAGTTGTCAATACATGGTACAAAAACAACTACAACTTTACTATTACAACAGTAAAACTGTGAGTTTAAATACAAATATTATCTTCTAGACAATATCTATACTCAAATAAATCCTCATCACATTTATTGATACATTATTTTACAAAATGGTGAGGACTACTAAACAACTCTCTCTAGAACCTTCATTCCATACCCGATTCGTACTTTCGCTATATTCTCGCCTCCACGAGAAAAATGGAACAAAAAGGAAAAGGGTGAGCTCAACTAGCCCAAGAAGAAGAATATTATGACTAAGATAATATACAACAAATTATCGTTAGTCTTCAACAGGAAAAATCTAATAGAATACAATAGACAACAAATTTTAAATCAATATTCGCAATGAAATAATAATTCATTAGAAGAGTTAAGTAGAGAATGCAAACTACTATCTTCTATGTATGAATTTAAAAGTTCATCGCTCATCTTTTATCCCCGAAACATCAATCAATATACATCTGAATCAAATATTCATCTTTGCACTACACGCCAAAGATATTCATCGATTTAGTCATGTTCATCTAAACACTGCTCATCTTTACTACTACCAAAGATATTCTTCAGAATCATTCATCTTTTGCACTACGGGCCAAAGATATTCAATAATATCATCATTTAAGACCGAGGATGATGAAAAATATTTTAAAAGAAACGAATCCAAAGGAAACAAAATGACAAGGATTAAGGATTAAGGATTAGTACTTTCTTTTATCCATGTTCAAAATACCTCAAAAATAATCATAGTTGTGTAAAATTCAAGAATGATCAAAACATGGATACAATTAAAGCTAGTATCCGAATAGATATTTTGGACAAAAAGAAGAAATTTTATTTTTGGTGAATAGTCTGCATACGTGAATAGTAACTCAGACACCAAAAGATAGAAATTCCACAAAAAAACATCTTCACGCTTCATGAATAGTACTCGTGAATAGTAACTCGTGAATAGTAACTCATGAATAGTAACCCTTTACATGAAAAAGTTCCAAATTTGATAAAAGTTCCAACTAATATTTCAAAGATAATGATATTGAAGAAATAATATCATTTGAGAAGAAAATAACATCCTTACCTTGAAAGATTAGTACTTCTAATGGATATCTGGGTATAGTCAAGAAGAACTTACCGTCTAACAATACTCTTGAGTATACTCAAAATACTCACAAGAATATGCTCGATAATATAGAGAGAAAACTTGATTTACGTGTGATTTTCAATTCTAACCTAAGCACCTATTTATAGGAAAATGCTTAGAACACCAAAGCGTAAAATTTAATATAATATTAATATATATATTAAGATTTCTACGCCCACCTTCCTAGATCTGATCTCAGCTCATTATGCACAAGTTTTAGCCCACAAAAAACAAACAAAAACGTTTTTATTATTTAAAATATTTTAAACTTCCAAAAATCAATTATTTTGAGCTTGAACTTCAATAATTCATAATAAATAGCCCTTCTATCGTAAAAATTCGAATCTCGCAAGGATTTATAGGAAATTCAATTTTCTACAACTTTGCGTAAGAAAGTTTTCCAAATTCCAAATGAAATTGACCAAATCCACAAACTGGGGATTTACACAAGTGCTATAATCAAATTTTAGTCAATAAATGGGGTCCACCGACATGTTTAACATGTTTTAAACATTTATCGCAACAAAAATACTCTTCCTCCTCGTATACTCATATATCCCACATTCGTTATAAAAATATCACCATTATTATATTATTAAAATATAATAATACATTATCTTATCGTAAAAAAGATAAAATTTCAATTTTCAACAATTGTCACATTAAAATTTTTCTCCATCTATATCCACATAAAATCAATATTTTCCTCATCATATGAATCAATAATTAATTATTCACAAATAATATTATAGAATCACAATATTGACAACCGAGCGCTTCTCGAGAAAGAGGGGCTTTCCAATAAGAATTTCTTCTTCTTGGCCAAGCAATTAGGTGACCAAACCTCTCTTTAGACAGAACTTTCTAGACATTGCCAATAATGTTATCTAATAATATTATTCAGATTGTGGTATGACCTTTGCGCGTAGGACATGCTCCTTCCTATCCAAGATCTTGACAGGTACCTCCTCATACGTTAAGTCTTCGATTATTTCGTCCGGTTCTAATTCTATAACGTGGTTCGGGTCTTTCACATATTTACGGTACGAGATATGTGAAACACATTATGAACACGAGACATACTTGAAGGTAATGCAAGTCTATAGGCTACATTTCCTACTCGGTCAAGAATTTGAAATGGACCAATAAATCGTGGATTGAGCTTTCCTCTCTTCCCAAATCTTGTAACTCCTTCCATGGAGCAACTCACAATAATACACATGATCCCCACACTAAATTCCACGTCCTTTCGATGAAGATCCGCATAACTCTTTTGTCGATCTTGTGCCGTTTGTATACGTTGTCGAATCATTTGGATCTTTTTCGTAGTCATACGCATTAAAACTCGGGTCCCAACAAAGGTGTTGCTTCACCCACCTCGTCCCAACATACTTTGGAGAGCGACACTTTCGTCCATATAATGCTTCAAATGGAGCCACACCTATACTTGCTCGATAATCTGTTGTTGTAGGAGAATTCCACCATTGGTAAATACTTATCCTAACCGCCTCAAGTCTAGGACACGAGTCTTAATAGATCTTCAAGAGTTTGAATAGTCCTTTTGATTGTCTCGTCCGCTTGAGGATGGTATGCCGAACTAAATCGCAAATCCGTGCCCATAGCTTTTTGCAAGCTAACCCAAAATCTTGAAGTGAATCTTGGGTCACGATCTGAAACTATGGATACAGGCATGCCATGCAACCTCACAATCTCATCCACGTACATACTAGCAAGACATTCAAGTGAATAAGTCTCCCGTATCGTCAAGAAATGAGCAGACTTGGTTAATCTATCAACAATAACCCAAATAGCATTGATGCCTTGAGAAACCGTAGGAAGACCCGTAACGAAATCCATGGTAATGTGTTCCCACTTCCATTTCGGAATCTCAAGTGGTTGCAACGGACCCTTAGGTACTAGATGCTCCGCCTTTACACGTTGGCAAGTTAAACACATCGAGATAAACTTTGCAATCTCTCTCTTCATATTATTCCACCAAAATGTATGTCGAAGATCACGATATATTTTAGTACTTCCAGGATGGATTGCAAATGGTGTATTGTGTGCCTCCATCATAATCTTGTACTTTAAATCAGAGTCGTTAGGAACATAAAGTCTAGAGTGGACTCAAGTATTCCTTCTTCATCAATTCTCGCCCTAATAGCTCCTTCTTGTACTTTCTTCTTCATACGCATCACCTCCGCCCGGTGGCTTGAGCAACCTTAACTTTTTCTATTAAAGTTGGCTCTACGCGTATATACTTGACATCATCGCACTCGTTCCGCATATGATCTTCTACTCAACGCGTCGGCCTACCACGTTCGCTTTTCGGGATGGTATTGAATAGTGTGGTCGTAGTCTTTCAATAGCTCGAGCCAACGTCATTGCCGCATGTTGAGTTCTTTTTTGAGTGAAGAAATATTTAAGGCTTTTATGGTGCGAATATATCTCCACTTTCTCCCCATATAGATAGTGTCTCCATATCTTTAAGCGAAAACGATCACCGCTAACTCTAGATCATGAGTAGGATAATTCCTCTCATACTCTTTAAGTTGTCGCGAGGCATAGGCTATGACTTTCCCACGCTGCATGAGAACACATCCTAACCCTTTGCACAAGCATCATTGAGATAACAAATCCATCCGAACCAGATGGTATTGTTGGAACAGTCTAAAATAAGTCTCCTCTTAAGCTCTTGGAAACTCTTCTCGCATTCTTCGCTCCAAACGAATTTTGTATCCTTCCGAGTTAATGAAGTTAATGGAGTAGCGATTCGAGAAAACCTTCCACGAATCTCCGATAATAACCACTAACCCCAAAAAGCTACGTACTTGATCCACCGACTTGGTTGCTCCCAACTTTGTATTGCTTCAATCTTCACGGATCCACTGGATACTCCATGTTTTGACACCACGTGCCCAAGAAATGCTACTTCCTCAAGCCGAACTCGCATTTCTTCAATTTGGCATATAGTTGGTTTTCACGAAGCCTTTGAGTACCAACTTTCAAATGGTGCTCATGATCTTCACGACTTTTGGAATATATAAGGATGTCATCAATAAAGACAACAACGAATCGATCCAAATATTCCTTAAATACTCGGCTCATCATATCCATGAAAGCCATTAGAGAGCATTAGTCATCCGAAAGACATGACTAAGAATTCATAATGCCCGTCATCGAGTTCTAAAGGCGCCTTTGGAATATCCTCGCCTAATCTTCACCGATGATATCCGAGCGAAGATCGATTTCGAAAAAGAATTGTGCCCCTTGCAATCGGTCAAACAAGTCATCAATACGAGGTAGAGGATACCTATTCTTGATGGTGACATGGTTCAATTCCCCGATAGTCAATACAAAGTCGCATACTCGCGTCTTTCTTCTTTTACTGAATAAAACAGAGCACCCCAAGGAGATGTACTAGGGATTTAATGAAACCGATGTCCAACAATTCTGTAGTTGGACCTTTAACTCCTGAAGTTCAATAGGAGCCATTCGATATGGGGTTTTAGAAATGGGCTTTGTACCAGGTTCAAGATCAATAAAGAATTCAACTTCACGTTTTGGGGGTAGACCGGGAAGTTCTTCGTGAAATACGTCAGAAAAGTCAATAACAACAGGAATATTATTCAAATTTACCGTGTCTTTATTCAAATCCATAACATGGGCTAAGAAAGCTTGACATCCGTTTTTCAATAAACGAATAGCTTTATGATTAGATATGATGGTGATTGATTTTAATGGTTTAGTTGCTTGAATTGCATGACGGGTTGGTTAGAATATGAAAACTAACAACCTTACGAAAACAAACAATTTTGGCATGATGAGTAGTTAACCAATCAATCCCTAAAATCACATCAAAAGCAAGTATCTTTAAAGAGATAAGGTCAATGTGTAAGGTGATGGTGCCAACTTGAATCAAACAAGATTTATAAACAATGGATGTGATGAAAGTTTCTCCTAATGGAGTTTCCACGATAGGTCAAAGTCTAATTTCTCCTGAGTCAAGTTTAAACGTTGAGCACATGCGTGAGAGATAAATGAATGGGTAGCACCGTTATCAAGTAAGGTATAAACTTCGCAAGAATTTATAAATAGCTTACCCGTGATCACCTCATTTAGGTTCCTCGCATTATGACCCACCACAACAAACGCTCTTCCGGAATCGCTTGACTTTGACTTTTTCGATAGTCTTTTGAGTCACCGTCCCCATTGAACTAGGTTTCGCTACTGTATAATCTCGAGTGATATGTCCTTCCTTTCCACAATTATAGCATACCTTGAATCGTTGTGGACGGTTTGGACCGATATGTCCTCTTTACGCATTTATAGCATATGACCGGTGGTCGTTTCTCCTCCTTTAGAACCGATTCTTCTCACGCCTTTACTGCTGCCTTTCATATAGTCGTTGTTAAATCTCCTTTTTAAAATCTCCTCCGACTCGCTTCTTACATTTTTCATGGTAGTGATTACCACCAGTGGTTACCATTTTTGTCCGTCTGCTTTTTCTCCGCCGGTTATCATTATTCTGCTTGATCGCTATCTCGGTACGATCCTCGTTGTGGTCCTCAACCGTACCAGTACTCGTTATCTCGCTCTAATAATTGAGCCTCGCTTTACAACATCCCGAATAGAGAGAAAGTTTATGAGAAATGAGATCTTGACGTATCCGGGTTTCAAACCTCTAAGAAACATCCATGTCATACGTTCCTCATTCCCCACCAAATGAAGTACAAACTGGATAACTCGCAAACTTTGCCTCGTCATCGAGACTCATCGCCATTTGTTATGCTCTAATGTGATGAACTCCACTTCCTTCATATGACGAAACACTTTCGTGAAAGTATTTGTCATTAAATAGTTTCTGAAACGCTTCCCAAGACATCTTTGAAAGCGGCCGGATGGGTACGCTTCACGCAGACTCCCACCAAAGAGTCCGCCTCGCCACGGAACATAAAGGTGGCGAATGGAACCTTCTGTTCCTCCGTGCATCCCAAGACATCGAATATCTTGGTAATTTGCTTGACCCATGTTTCCGCCATGATCGGATCCGCTTTCCCTTAAATTCGTGGTCCCAACTCTTTGAATCGCTTTTGTGACAACCCGTGAATTGCTATCATTTCCTCCTCAGATTTTGAACACGAGTCTCCTCGTGCGATTTTGCATGAATCAAAAACTTCTAAACATCCCTCGCTCATCATCTCGCTTTCGGTTGGTGTTGTTTACGGGAGGAACATTGCCACTGTTGCACGCTTCTCTTACGTGGGTGAGTACAAAGCGTCTCCACGATCTCATTTCCATTGTTAATATTCTCAGTCGACATTCTCAAATACTATCATAAAACAAGGGTTAATTAAGGAAATCAATATATCACATAATATCCTTATATACTGACCAACTAAAAAAATAAGCTTAGGTAGGACACACTAGCGAAGGATTTACTCGTCTCTCCCCTCCTAGTTCTATTCCCCGATCTCCGCCAGGGATCATATCCCTAAGCTCTGATACCAACTGTGACGCCCCCAAAATAGGTATACATCACCCATTCTCGAGTTGTCAATACATGGTATAGAAACAACTACAACTTTATTATTACAACAAAGAAATTGTGAGTTTAAATACAAATATTATCTTCTGATAATATCTATACTCAAATAAATCCTCATCACATTTATTGATACATTATTTTACAAAATGGTGAGGACTACTAAACAACTCTCTCTAGAACCTTCATTCCATACCCCACTCGTACTCGCTATATTCTCGCCTCCCCGAGAAAAATGGAACAAAAAGGAAAAGGGTGAGCTCAACTAGCCCAAGAAGAATATTATGACTAAGATAATATACAACAAATTATCGTTAGTCTTCAACGAGGAAAAAATCTAATAGAATACAATAGACAACAAATTTTAAATCAATATTCGCAGTGAAATAATAATTCATTAGAAGAGTTAAGTAGAGAATGCAAACTACTATCTTCTATGTATGAATTTAAAAGTTCATCGCCTCTATCTTTTATCCATGTAACATCAATCAATATACATCCGGAATCAAATATTCATCTTTTACTACAGTGCCAAAGATATTCATCGATTAGTCATGTTCATCTAAACACTGCTCATCTTTTGCACTACTGACCAAAGATATTCTTCAGAAATCATTCATCTTTTTGCACTCACAGCCAAAGATATTCAATAATATCATCATTTAAGACCGAGGATGATGAAAATATTTTTAAAGAAACGAATCCAAAGAAACAAAATGACAAGGATTAAGGATTAAGGATTCGTACTTTCTTTTATCCATGTTCAAAAATACCTCAAAAATAATCATAGTGGTGTAAAATTCAAGAATGATCAAAACATGGATACAATCAAAGCTAGTATCCGAATAGATATTTTGGACAAAAAGAAGAAATTTTATTTTTCTTTGAATAGTCTTAGTATCGTGAATAGTCTTGATATCGTGAATAGTGCCGATATCGTGAATAGTAACTCAAACAATCGAAAAGATAGAAATTCCATAAAAAACATCTTCACGCTTCATGAATAGTACTCGTGAATAGTAACTCGTGAATAGTAACTCATGAATAGTAACCTCGACATGAAAAAGTTCCAAATTTGATAAAAAGTTCCAACCAATATTTCAGCATAATGATATTGAAGAAATAATATCATTTGAGAAGAAAATAACATCCCTTACCTCGAAAGATTAGTACTTCTAGCTGGAATACCGGGTATAGTCTTTGAAGGAACTTGCACCGTCTAACAATACTCAGAGTATATTCAAAATACTCACAAGAATACGCTCGATAATATAAAGAGAAAACTTCAGTTTACGGTGTGATTTTCAATTCTAACCTAAGCACCCTATTTATAGGAAAATGCTTAGAACACCAAAAGCGAAAAAATTAATATAATATTAATATATATATATTAAGATTTCTACGCCCACCTTCCTAGATCTGATCTCACTCATTATGCACATGTTGTAGAGCCTACAAAACAAACAAAAACATTTTTATTATTTAAAATATTTTAAACTTCCAAAATCAATTATTTGAGCTTGAACTTCAATAATTCATAATAAATAGCCCTTCTATCGAAAATTCAATCTCGCAAGGATTTATAGGAAATTCAATTCTCTACAACTTTGCGGAAGAAAGTTTTTCCAAATTCCAAATGAAATTGACCAAAAATCCACAAACTGGGATTTTACAAAGCTATAATCAAATTTCACCAATAAATGGGGTCCACCGACATGTTTAACATGTTTTAAACATTTATTGCAACAAAAATACTCTTCCTCCTCAGATACTCATATATCCCACATTCGTTATAAAATATCACCATTATTATATTATTAAAATATAATAATACATTATCTTATCGTAAAAAGATAAAATTTCAATTTTCAACAATTGTCACATTAAAATTTTTCTCCATCTATATCCACATAAAATCAATATTTTCCTCATCATATGAATCAATAATTAATTATTCACAAATAATATTACGTAATCACAATATTGACAACAGGTGCGCCCTGTGAAAGAGGGCTTTCCAATAAGAATTTCTTCATCTTGGCGCGCAATTAGGTGACCTAACCTCTTCTTATTGTAACTTTCTAGACATTGCCAATAATGTTATCTAATAATATTATTCAGATAATATGAATTATTGCTTCGATAATGAAAAATCTTGTGTAATGACAATTATTGAAACAACAAAGAATATAAAATATCAACGCGGCAATTATTAACTCAATAAAATAATCGAACAAGAATTACCAGAACCATTATTGAGTAGTGCCTCTTCTTCGTAAGAATCAACAATTGGTGCAATACCGTGTTCTACTGTGTTTTAACCACCGGGTATTTTAACAGTATTAATGGTAATCAACAACAATTATCCACTAACATGCTTTGAAAAGTAATAACTCGAATTTGAGTTAGAGAACTTGCATGTTTGACGAGCTACAACTAACTAGCTTTAATTAAAACTCTTTGAATGACCTAGCATTGACAATGTTGGTCTATTAATTAGTACGGCATATATAATTGTACATCTATACGCTTACTTTTGCTATTTTCCAGGAAATAATTAATTCACAATGTACACATAGTATAATGTACCATCATTAACCCTATAAGATAATTAATAAATCTTAGGTTAATGATTTTATAAATTTATAAGGTCTTTCTTAAGTAATAAACACTTATTAGATCCTTAAACAATTTATTATAATTGTTTAATTAATGAATCATTTAAATATTATTTATCTTCATTTAATTACCATTTAATATTAGTTAAATAGTAATTAATTAATTACTTTAGTTATTATTTAATAAATAATAGCTAATTATATCTACTTATTATTTAATGTTAATTAAATATTGAATAATTAACATTATTTCTCTTTAATTATTCTTTCTTATTAACTTAAGAATAATTATCATTTATCATATTTATTATTTAATCTTAATTAAATAATCAATAATTACTTTATTAATACTAACTCTACTTAATTATCACCTAATACTACTTAGATAATAATTAAATAGTTAATTAAATTCAAATTTCATGTAATTAGTTTAATAATCCATTAATTACATTAAAAGTTATAAATTAGTAAGTTTAAAATAATTTTAAATGAGTTTAAACCACTAATTACTTAATAATTAGCTAAATGCCCAGACAAATTTTGGAGTAAATATTTTAATATTCTTCAGAATTTTATAAAAATTTGGGTCCATGAACCACCAATTTTAACCCCAGGAAAAGTGGTCAACCATCATTATGAATGTTCCGTGGGTTTGGTTCACATTGAACCATGATAGCTTTTAAGATTTTGATTTTTTTTCCAGATTTGGGGTCCTTCATTAAAACTTGAATAAAATGAAATCTATAACTCCGATTTGGGTCCAATCAGACTCGTTAGATTTGTATCTTCCCGAAATACAGTTTTCATTTATCAAACATCAAATATGGATCTTTTTTGGTCCCAAAAATTGGTCCAGAAGTGACTGCTATTGTACATGAGTTCTTTAGTTGAGGTGTTCTAGTAATAAATCCATATCTCAATCATTTTTTAACATTTTTACATGCTTCCAAAGGGGTTTTACTCTTAACTCATAGCTCTAGCATACCAAGAAACAAAATCACAAAAACCATTTGTAGATTTCAAAATGAAAAGCATAGATCACCCCTTTAAATTAGGTTTTTCCCAAAAACTACGTACTTTAGCTTCCTTTCTTTCAAAATTTTCCAACATAAACTATATAGATGGACATGTTAAACATATTATACTCAAGATTTAACATTCATATAAGACTCTAGCCTATTAGAACTTGCATTTCCATGAATCTCTCACAAGATCTCATAGAACATACAAAACATAGAAACTAGAGTTTGATTTCTTACCTTGTCTTGTGGGATTCTCTCTTTCTCTTTCCAAAGTAGGTTAGGAACTTGGGATGCATGAACAATATACTCCTCCCATCTTACTAAGAACCAAACCTCTCACTCTATATCTTTTCCTCTCTTTGTGTTTTTGGCTAATTGAGAGAAAATAGAAGAAGAAGAAGAAGAAGAATGGTGGAGAATGAAATGAAGTTGTAAAGTTGCTGATTAACTAATATCCCCCATGTTCTTTTTGTCCCTTGGATAAAAGGGTTAGCATTATCTCTTCCCAATCATGCCTAATCATGCCATTAAGGTTACTTATTAGCTTTCCACCAATGGGAGCATGACACACTTGTCCTTGTGTGTAAGAGTTTCTACTTTTGGGACTTGATTAACTTAATCCATTTTCCTTAAAAGGCTTAATGTGGCCAGCCATTACATGCCCAATAACTCCTTCATTTTTCTTTTATTTTAATGCACAAATTAGATTAATCAAATGTCTAAAATACCCTTAATCAAGTGGGCTAAGTATGAGCTTGCATTTTATTTCTTTTGGGCTTCTCCTTTAATTGTTTTGGGCTATGTAATTAACATAGTTTAACAAATTTAATTTATATTACCCTAATTGTTTATTTAGGGTTTCTATTTCCAATCTTATGGAATTTAATTACTTAAACATATTTCTTTAATCAATAACCTAATTAGGTTTTCTTTAATTAGATTTAAAATTATTAATCACTTGAAATAGACCAAATTAATCTATTAGGTTAGTATAACTTTTAAATACTAACATTTCCTCATTACCATAACCCTTAGGTTATTTAATTACCACACCTAATATATATATTAGGTTACATGTCACTCCTTTGATATATATAAAACATAATATAACATACATAAATTACATATTTATTTTATTATGGTAAAATAAATATATTACACATAATTTCTTATACAAATATAATTATTTACATACCCAAGATATTATAATATAATATCCTTAGCTAGTTAACATAAATTCAATTAAGAATTTATTTACATTCTTAAGATATTACGACAAATATAATATCTTTTCTTTATTAAACCAATTTTATATAAGAATTTATTCTAATGCTCATGGGTAAAGTATATATAAATATTATATGCTTAACTCGCCTATTATTGCTTCATCACACAAATTGTTCCCAATAATTTTATTTTTCCCCACCGAATAAATACATATATAATATATATTCATTAACTCCAAATTACCAGTTACACCAAAACCTACACACATCACATATAGAACATAATTAATAATTTTATTTTCTCACATTATAAACCTGTTTATATCAATTTATGTACATATACCATATATAATTTAATATATTTACCATATTGTAAACATACATATTCTTCATAAATCATAAAATGATTTATATACTCATGTATTAAACTAGACATTTAATTTAACGCCTAGTAACCCTCTTAATACTGATTTGCTACATTCAATAAGTCTTTTTCATACGGCTTATCATATATATTATTCGACTTTGCTACGTTCTTATTTCTTTTTCTTTTTATAAGATTTCTAATGCTTGACTACTACCAACTTCTTATAATGAAGCTTTTCATTTATTCTTGTATGATTAATTTAAATAATCAATCCTCTTGTTTAGCTAAATCATATATAACACATCTCCAAGTATATACGTATCTATACATTTGCACATTTAATTTAATCTAATAATATCTCTTCATTTGAAATTTATTTTTTAAATAAATTTTAACATAAAAAAATCTCTTTCTAGGTTTTGAATTTTTATAACCCTTATTTTCTCAATTCTTTTTCAAATAGCAAACCATATATGTTTTGCTTGAAAATTTTAAATAAATCCTCAAATTCTCATCTAGGTTTTATTCTTTAACCTTTATTCTAATCATTCAAGATTTTATGAATTTTTAGGTTATCACATTCACCTCTTCTTCTAAGAATTTTGTCCTCGAAATTAAAACATACTAATCTCTGCTTATTCTCTTGATCAAAACTAGGTTGTTAACTTAACCTTTACAATTTCCTCCTTTGAGGATTTCTCATCTATTATCACATTTCACCATAACTACTCACTAGGAGTTTACATCTTCTAGACATTCATCAAAACTAGGTTGTTATAATAACCTTTATTCAATCATCTCAGATTCTACTCGTACACAACGAGTTCACACTATTTCATATCAATCATCACATTCTACAACAACATTACTCTAAAGAGTTTAAAATATTTGCATATCTGTCTGAGGGATCACAAAAACTATGTACTTTGAGGTTTAGGGGTATTTCTACCTGCTACCTCTTTCAATTTTGAAAGAAAGGTACTCTACCTCTAAAACATTTCTTTAATAGGTATGTTTACAATCACGAAGAAGGTAAACTACCGATGCGTGTACTTTAGATGATCAGTCTATTGTACCTTAATAATCCAAACGACTATATGCGTTCTTAGATTGGAATATTTTATCCAATTAGTATATCCCCATTTTTAGGGTTGTTCACCTCAGACTTATCATAAGATTCCTCACCAAAATAATTTGGTTCGACATAAGCTTTCAAAGAATACTTTGAATTCCATAAAATTTGTCTAGCTGAATCAAATAGTTTAGACGCATATCAATAATTCAAATTATAATCAAAACATTTCTAGCCAAATTCAGTTGGCAATAAATTATCTTTAAAATTCTTAAAATCATTTTAACGTCATGATACCGCACTGTATTTACAGTCCGTTTGAGGATTTTGTCATTTTGTGACTTTGTCATACTACATCATTCTATAGTGGGCTAACGACCCTTAGATCACATCCAACACTAGGTAATACTGCATTGATGACTCCATCATTTTTATCATATCTGCACCAGGTTCCATGATGCAATGATGATATATAAAATACATTTTGATATATTTCAAATTATTTTTGTCTAGCAGAAGCAATTAGCATAGACTCTTCTTTAAACGATTCAAAACCATTGAAAATCAGTTTTAATGTTATCATGTCATAACAGATAACGAGATGTTAGTGGCTCACAGTCCACATACACACCTTTGTCACTCTATGTTATTGATAACATCTTTATTTTTAAAGGCACCATAGTGCGAATTTAGCTTGATGTCAAAAATTTCAAAGTCTAACATAACTAGAAGAATTTGGAATACATATGCTTCCACCATCATCTTCACTTTCTATAATGATTTAATGCTTAATAATTATATCTATTCCTATCATCCTCAATTCTCCATTCACAACTTAGTTATACCCCAGTTCATCAAACTTACCACACTTTGGAAATCCAGGAGCTTTCCATAATCATATGGGTTTAAGAACTTATCCTAGTCAGACCATAGGCATCCATTCGCTGAGGGGTTCAAAACATACCATATGATTATGAGTCATGAACTTACCATAAGTATGAGTTTTAAGAACTTGCAATTAACCTTATATCCTACTACTAGATTCGTTATACACATGAGAAAAGAATCACCTTATCAACATGCATATAACAAATAGCGCGACACAAACATTTCAATGATTATCAATGTAAGAAGCTAAGTGGTTGTCAAACCAAATTCGACCACTAATCAATATAGGAAACTAAGCGAACAATTCCCCGCCCATACAAAGAATTGGTCAACCTAACCACTATATCGACCAGGAAGCTAAGTGATTCTAAAACCAAGTACAAATTCCCCGCCTATACAAGGAATCATACAACTTCGCTACTGACCTGAGTCCTCAATTGAAATCCCACATAATCTTAACTTTCTCTTTTCTTAATACGAATTTTCTTTAATCTGTATCTTAACATTTACCACTCTTTTCTGAGTTTACATTGTACCATTTCATAGTACCTTCTCTTTATAGCGTCAAGCTATATCATTCCAATCACTTAACATATCATATGTTATTTAATAATTTAACTTGATCACGTAGTGGTCTTATTTTGTAATCATTTCTCCCTATACTTACGATCGTTTTATATTATGATCTTGTTATTCTTCTCTTTAATCATATTATATTATGATTTTATTTACACTTTTCATCTTATAGACATCGTCTATTTAGTATCACCTTTCATCTCTATTACTGGAGTTAGGTAACTCCGGATTCTTATCCTTATATCTCTTTAAGATTCTTCTTTGAATCTTCTTTATCTTTCTCTTTACTTTAATGATGAATTTCTTAAATTCATCTCTTATCCCTTAAACTCGATCTGAGTTTATTCCTTATCATCGTCTACGCAGTTATAGCCTAAGGTACCCCTACCTAAGGTTTATAACTTACTACTTTGATACCAACCGTATGGCCCCAAATCCGGGTACTTTTTATCTCGGATCCGCAGTGCGTTCGATACATCATTTCTATAACTACTGCGGAAGATATAAACATAAATTATTTATAAAATAAACTTTTACAACATAATCCCCAAGGTCTACAACCTTAACTTAATACATACCTTTAATAACTTAAAAGGTTTACAATGTTATTTGCATCAGATAACTTAATAGTTCTAAATGCATAACAATCTAAACTTGGAATTCGCCTTTACCACAATCATTCTTCGAGCCTTCGTTTTAATCTGAAATTTGTTATCATGATATAGCAAGGATGAGAAACTATTTTGTCCAACAAGTTTAAGTACAATGAAGATATATCGTGATTGAAAAGGAATAAGCTTTCAAGTTCTCAACAATGTAATATAATTGAGGAAGAACATGAATCAAACTTCAATAACTGAAAAACTAAATAATTATGCTGAGTGGTCAACAATGACCATGAACAAATTTAACTGAACCTTATGGTAATGAAGGTGATCAGCCTTTCATACCTGATGAACATATGCAACATGCACTAAGTGCGAATCAATAATCAAATATGTGGAATAATTGTCAATAACTAATCCACTAGCATGTTTGAAACATAATAACTCGAGTTTGAGTTAGGAGACTTGCCATAATGCGAATATTCAATAATAATATTGATTGTGGAATAATCAACAACAATTATCCACTAACATGCTTTGAAAAGTAATAACTCAAATTTGAGTTAGAGAACTTGCATGTTTGACGAGCTACAACTAACTAGCTTTAATTAAAACTCTTTGAATGACCTAGCATTGACAATGTTGGTCTATTAATTAGTACTGCATATAATTGTAATACATACGCTTACTTTTGCTATTATCCAAAGAAATAATTCAATTACAATGTACACATAGTATAATGTACCATCATTAACCCTATAAGATAATTAATAAATCTTAGGTTAATGATTTTATAAATTTATAAGGTCTTTCTTAAGTAATAAACATTTATTAGATCCTTAAACAATTTATTATAATTGTTTAATTAATGAATCATTTAAATAATCTTTATTTATCTTCATTTAATTACCAATTAATATTATTTAAATAGTAATTAATTAATTACCTTTAGTTATTATTTAATAAATAATAGCTAATTACATCTACTTATTATTTAATGTTAATTAAATATTGAATAATTAAAATTATTTGTCTTTAATTATTCTTTCTTATTAACTTAAGAATAATTATCATTTATCCTATTTATTATTTAATGTTAATTAACTAATCAATAATTACTTTAATAATACTAACTCTATTTAATTATCACTCAATACTACTTAGATAATAATTAAATAGTTAATTATATTCAAATTTCATGTAATTAGTTTAATAATCCATTAATTATATTAAAAGTTATAAATTAAGTTTAAAATAATTTTAAATGAGTTTAAACCACTAATTACTTAATAATTAGCTAAATGCCCAGACAAATTTTGGATTAAATATATTAATATTCCTCAGACTTTTATAAAAATTTGGGTCCAAGAATCAGCACCGGAACCGGCCGGAAAGTGGCCGAACCCAATTCACCGGAATGTTCCTACTTGTTCCTTCCTCATTGAATTCTAAGAAGAGCTTTTTAAGATTTTTGATTTTTTTCTAGATTTGGGGTCCTTCACTAAAACTTGAATAAAATGAAATCTATAACTCCGATTTGGGTCCAATCAGACTCGTTGGATTCGTATCTTCCTAAACTACAGTTTCCATTCATCAAACATCAAATATGGATCTGTTTTTGTCCCGGAAATTGGTCCAGAAGTGACTGCTATTGCTCATGAGTTCTTTAGTTGAGGTGTTCTAGTAATAAATCCATATCTCACTCATTTTTTTAAATTTTTACATGCTTCCAAAGGAGTTTTACTCTTAACTCATAGCTCTAGCATACCAAGAAATAAAATCACAAAAACCATTTGTAGATTTCAAAATTCAAAGCATAGATCACCCCTTTAAATTAGGTTTTTCCCAAAAACTACGTACTTTAGCTTCCTTTCTTTCACAATTTTCCAACATAAACTATATAGATGGACATGTTAAACATATTATACTCAAGATTTAACATTCATATAAGACTCTAGCCTATTAGAACTTGCATTTCCATGAATATCTCACAAGATCACATAGAACATACAAAACATAGAAACTAGAGTTTGATTTCTTACCTTGTCTTGTGGGATGCTCTCATTCTCTTTCCAAAGTAGGTTAGGAACTTGGGATGCATGAACAATATACTCCTTCCCTTTTACTAAGAACCAAACCTCTCACTCTTTCTCTTTTCCTCTCTTTGTGTTCTTGGCTAATTGAGAGAAAATAGAAGAAGAAGAAGAATGGTGGAGAATGAAATGAAGTTGTAATGTTGGTGATTAACTAATATCCCCCATGTTCTTTTTGTCCCTTGGATAAAAAGGTTAGACTTATCTCTTCCCAATCATGCCTAATCATGCCATTAAGGTTACTAATTAGCTTTCCACCAATAGGAGCATGACACACTTGTCCTTGTGTGTAAGAGTTTCTACTTTTGGGACTTGATTAACTTAATCCCTTTGTCTTAAAAGGCTTAATGTGGCCAGCCATTACATGCCCAATAACTCCATTTTTCTTTTATTTTAATGCACAAATTAGATTAATCAAATGTCTAAACTACCCTTAATCAAGTGGGCTAAGTATGGGCTTGCATTTTATTTCTTTTGGGCTTATCCTTTAATTGTTTTGGGCTATGTAATAAACATAGTTTAACAAATTTAATTTATATTACCCTAATTATTTATTTAGGGTTTCTATTTCCAATTTTATGGAATTTAATTACTTAAACATATTTCTTTAATCAATAACCTAATTAGGTTTGCTTTAATTAGATTTAAAATTATTAATCACTTGAAATAGACCAAATTAATCTATTAGATTAGTATAACTTTTAAATACTAACATTTCCTCAATACCATAACCCTTAGGTTATTTAATTACCACACCTAATATATATTAGGTTACTTGGCACTCTTTGATATATATAAAACATAATATAACATACATAAATTACATATTTATTTTATTATGGTAAAATAAATATGTTACACATAATTTCTTATACAAATACAATTATTTACATACCCAAGATATTATAATATAATATCCTTAGCTCGTTAACATAAATTCGCTTAAGAATTTATTTACTTCCTTAAGATATTACGATAAATATAATATCTTTTCTTTATTAAACCAATTTTATATAAGAATTTATTCTAATGCTCATGGGTAAAGTATATATAAATATTATATGCTTAACTTGCCTATTATTGCTTCATCACACAAATTGTTCCCAACAATTTTATTTCCCCACTTAATAAATACATATATAATATATATTCATTAACTCCAAATTACCAGTTACACAAAACCTACACACATCACATATAGAACATAATTAATAATTTTATTTTCTCACATTATAAAATTGTTTATATAAATTTATGTACATATACCATATATAATTTAATATATTTTCCATATTACATAAACATACATATTCTTCATAAATCATAAAATGATTTATATACTCATGTATTAAACTAGACATTTAATTTAACGCCTATTAACCCTCTTAATACGATTTGCTACATTTAATAAGTCTTTTTCATATGGCTTATCATATATATTATTACGACTTGCTACGTTCTTATTTCTTTTTCTTTTTTAAGATTTCTAATGCTTGACTACTACCAACTTCTTATAATGAAGCTTTTCATTTATTCTTGTATGATTAATTTAAATAATCAATCCTCTTGTTTAGCTAAATAATATATAACACATCTCCAAGTATATACGTATCTATACATTTACACATTTAATTTAATCTAATAATATCTCTTCATTTGAAATTTATTTCTTTAAATAATTTTTTCACATAAAAAAAAAAATCTCTTTCTAGGTTTTGAATTTTTTTAACCCTTATTTTCTCAATTCCTTTTCAAATAGCAAACCATATAGGTTTTACTTGAAAATTTTAAATAAATCCTCAAATTCTCATCTAGGTTTTTTTCAGTTATATAATAGTCTTAAATTCACAATTGAGTTTCAAATTAGGGTTTCCCACAGTAAAATTAGGATTTTCAAATACTGTACCATAATTGACTAATCATTGACAGTTCACATACATACAGTACATATTTATAGCACTGAAAAATCAAAAATATAATTAATATTATATTATTATTCTCATGCGTTGATCAAAATCCAAAATTAGGGTTTGGATTCCATATATCTGATTTATCTGCCATACTTAACATTATTAATTAAGTTAAAATAATTAACTTAATAACCTGTACTAAAATTCATATAATAAAATAATTATTATATTTATTCTAAAAATCATTTCATATATTAATTAAATAATATATAATTATATTTTCATGGAAAATAATTAATAAAACATTTCTACTATAAAATTAATTATTAATAGAATATAATTTATAATGATCAATAATTCTAAAATAAAATCATTTGCAATTATTCATGTAATAAATATATTTTATATTCATCACATAAATACATACACATTATCTTCGCACATATTCTTCATATTTATTTTAATAAATAAAAAAAATTTATACGCAAAATTTCTGATTTATTTGTATAGAAAATATTGGGTTGTTATATTCACCTTCCCTTATAAAGATTTCGTCCTCGGAATCACCGTTTTAAAACTTATCCATACAAGGGTACATAGCCTACACAGTCATGGCAAATAGATCTTGATCATAAATGATCGTACTGATCTTTATCTATTTACATAAAGCTTAACTTATCTGATTAACTTATCCTTGATCCTAAGATGTTCTGGCCAGAGTAAAGTGTTCATATTGCGCAGTAATACTATCATCATCAATCAATTTCATGGCCAACACATAAAAAATTAGTGAGATATAAGCCCTGGAAAATCTATCAAACACCGTTCTTCAATTTCTGGGTTTTCCAGAACTGAAGAACAGTTCATGCTACCACTTTTGGGCTTCCACAACTTGCAATCCAGGTGATGATTTTGTGATCTAAGGATTCCAGGTTGTAGAAAACATAACAAGGTACAGATCTAATACAAAACATCAACAAAACAACAACAAAATCTCTAGATTTCAGGTGGTCAAACTTGGGCAGAAAACTCGTTCATACAATTTCTGGAAATTCCAGAAATCAGAAATCGTTACCGAATGGTCTACTTTGACCATCCACTACATCCAACATATTTGACGTTTAGGAGATTTTAAGGCATAAACATGTAGTATAACCAACATACTACAACTTAGATACAATAAACATAACCAAACATCAAAACATGATCAGATCTGGAGCTATCAAAACTTGTCAGACACGATCTGGGGAAATCTAGGTTGCCCAGAAATCTCCCGGTCAATACCGGTCAACGTGGTTTGACCATGAATATCTTGAAAGCTAGATCTGATTCAAGCATGATTTCAAATCCAGATCAAAGATATCATTGCAGACTACATGTTCAAACATTCAAAACACAAAAAGCATTAACGATCACAGAGATATAAGGCCTGACATCATTGTCAGACTTTAAAAAAAAATTTAGATTTTTTTCAAAACTTGATTTTGAGCATATTTATGTTATGGATCTAGGAAGTAACAACCCAGATCACTTATATACACTACAAATAACATGTTTAAACATAAAATCATAACATCTAACAACAGATCGAAGGTTAGATTATAAGTTAGGGTTTTATACCTTGATGATCAATTTCTTGATTCTGGCTACTGATTTGGTTAAATGTGTTAGTGGGGCTGGTTTTGGGGACTGAAATACTTACAATTTTCTTAGGTTTTGAGTTGAGAGAAAATGGTTAAGTGTTTTATGCAAAATGAGCTAATAATTGATATTTCTCTCTCCTAGATCTATTTATACAAGTCTTAGATGCATGAATGGCTGATAATGGACTGATGTGCTGGAGATTTTGTGCATGAGGGAAATCATGAGTTGGTTACCAACTCCTTATCTTAGCTAGATTTACAAGTTAGCTCAAATAAGGCAAAAAGGGACAATTTGGTCATTACCCTTATAAATTTAATGGCACACTTATAACTTGTCCAAGCCTTAGAGTTTGATCCTTAGGATTTAACCCTTAGGGTTTAACCCTAAAGTTTGGGACAAAAGTTTACAGGAATTCAATTTAGGGTTTTAATATAAAAATTTTAGTTTTATAAATTGTAATTAGGGTTTCTTAAAATAGTTAAGGGTTTTAATTACCTTAAACTTGAAATTAAATTTATTAGCTCGCTAATTAGCTTTAAGGCTTAGAATTAGCAATTAGGGTTACAAATTAACAATTAGGATTATCAATTTGTAATTAGGGTTTAACATAACAAAATTAGTTTCTAAAAATGAAATTTAGGGTTTGCTAATTAGATTAGGCTATCTAATTACATTATACATGAACATTAGGGTTTAAAGTCAAGAACACATAACATTGATAACCTAACATAATTACTTAAAAATCTTACAGTCTTATTTGACTATCGAATTAGGGTTTATTAAAATAATACTAGGATTTTGTAATACTGTATCATAATTGACCAATCATTATCAGTCTACACATATCCATATTCATAGCACCAAAATGAAAATAATATTATATTAAATGTCATTAATCACATAACATAATTACTAGACAGATTTTAAAGTCTTATTTGACTTCAAAACTAGGGTTTATCAGTAACATTAATGTTTTGCAGGTTATAATAAAACTGCTCCCCAGATTAACCTTACACACATAACATATATATATTTATAAAATTGAAAAATAATAATATAATATTATTATTCTCATTTCTTAGCCAAAAATCCAAAATTAGGGTTTGGATTCCATATCTGATTTATCTTGCCTATGTAGCATTATTAATTAAGTTAAAATAATTAACTTGAATAATCTGAACAAATTCATATAATAAACTATTTATTGTAATAATTCTAATAGTCATTTCATATATTATTTAAATAATATAAAATCATATTTTCATGGAAAATAATTAATAAAAATATTTCTACTATAAAATTAATTATTATAAGAATATAATTTATAATGATCAATAATTCTAAAATAAAATTATTTGTAATCATTCATGTAATAAATATATTTTATATCCATCACATAAATATATACAGATTACTTTGCACGCATTCTCACCTTTAAAATAAAAAAACATTATAGGCAAAATTTTTGATTTAATTATATAGAAAATATCGGGTTATTACATTCTCCGTCCCTTATAAAGATTCCGTCCCCGAAATCACCGTTTTGAAACCTATACATACAAGGGTACATAGCATTTACAATCATTGCGAGTAGATCTCGATCATAATTGATCAATCCGATCTTTAATTATTCAGCCAAAAAGCTTGTCTATCTGATTAAACGTATAATTGATTTCTAATAGAACTCAATTTCCTCCTTCAAAATATCTTTATAAAATAATTTATTATATATATAAGAAAATCATATATAAGAAAATAAAAATTTATTCGAATAATACCTGGAGTTGAATCCCCGACTGCTACAGTATCTTGAACGGTTACGTTGAAGACTCTTGCAGTTTATTCTGTTGTTTTGTTTGTCGAAGTTGGTCCTGTTGTCGCCAATGTCCTGCTGCCTTTTCCCGTATTCGCATTCCTTGCCTCCTTTCTCCTTCTTGGATAGTCTTTCATCTTATGCTCCATTGATTCACAAACTTACCTTTTCAACTCACTCCCGGCCTATTTCTGATACTATCGAAATTATCTCCTTTTATCGTATAGGTGGCAAAAGATGTCTTTTGCCCCTCCTTTACCCTATCTATCACAAATGCGTCAATAGGGTCAGTTGATCTTCTAAGTCCTAGCAGTACGACCGCCTTGAAGTCTTTGACGTTTGCCGATTGATTATTTCGCTGATTTCCCGCGGCTGGTATTCTATTCTACATATCTTAAGCGACCATAATCGTAAAATTCTATATCGGGTCTGGTTGTCCTCCAGCTTTGTTGACAGGTTCTTTTGCCCTTTGGTTTCGTTTTTGTCTTGGCGACATTATCATAAATTATTCCTTATTAACTTACATTCTAAGCCTTATCGTATACATATAACGCAAAATTTTCTACTCAAATAATCATGTATTCAGAATATTATATTTTGAAAATTTTGTTTTATTGTATTAACTAGTGTTTTTATAAATAATTACTATCTTTATACCAACTTATTTCATTAATCCAACATAGATTCATATTCATAGCACTTTTCATATCATAGTACATACTGCTTTAAACTTTCGTTATCCCATTGTGACTCAAAAGTTCGGAATCGCTGCCACAACTTATACAAAATATTATATTACTCAGACATACTTTGTGACGCCCCCAAAATAGGTATACATCACCCATCTTGAGTCGCCAGATATCACACTATAGAACTAAACTACAAACTACTTTTTATACAACTGTCGGGTAATATACGACAAAACATAGCTGAGAGTTTAAACAAGAATATGGCCTTTTAGACAATATCCACTCTCAATGGAGTCCTCATTACAATTATTATCACACTTATTTTTACGTAATAGTGAGGACTACTAAAGCCACTTATCCTGGACTATCACTCCATTTCCCGACTCGTCCCAGCTATATTCTCATTTCCTGAAGAGAACAGTGAAAGAAAAGGGTGAGCTCAACTAGCCGAGTAAGAAATATTATGACTAAGATAATGCAGAATAAATTATCCTTAGCCTTGAATAGTGTTAAACTGATAAAATACAATAAACATCAAGTTTAACTTCATCAGAATAAGCAATCCATTAGAAGAGTCAAGTAGAACATAATGTCTACTATCTCCTCTAGATTAAAAGTTCATCGTTAATATTTCATTCCTGTAATACTCATCAACAGTTCTTCGTTATACCCAAGACAAAAAGAACTATCATCATCTGTCTTCACCTGAACCACCAAAGATTATTGTTAAATCCACAATTCATTTTTATAATCATGTAAATCAACAGTTTCTCCTTGCCACAAAGGCTTAATAGAACGTTTACTAAATATCCTTACCCAAAAGGTTAAAGATATTCAAATGTAATAACAATGATCATACCAATCAGTTGTCTACCTTTGCACTACGGGCTAAAGATATTTAACTATAAAGCCAATGGTCATGATCATACCAATCAATTGTCTGTCTGTGCACTACGGCCAAAGACATTCAACTATTAACTAATGGTCATGATACTGTCAATCACATCATCGAATTATCCATGCACTACGGGCCAATGATATTTGTTATTATCACCAGTGGTTATGATCATGTCATACACATGTCCATCTTTGCACGCAAGCCAAAGATATACAACTATAAAACCAATATTCAACAGTCCATCTTTGCAAGCAAGCCAAAGATATACAACTGTAAAACCAATAATTAACAGTCCATGTATGCACGTAAGCCAAAAATATACAACTGTAAAACCAATAATCAACAGTCCATCTATGCACGTAAGCCAAAGATGACTTTCATCACAATATAAGCATGAGGATGATGACAATGATATAAGTATTAATCAAACGAAATCAAGGATAAATATTAAAGACTTTAAATTTATCCAGAGTTTAAAAATATCCAAATTGTCAACATGATACTGCTTTGTGGAGTAAAATTCAAGAATAATATTCATGTACCAAAAAATAATTTGAATGAGAAAAGAAATATATTTTTCGGGTAAATAGTACCCGTGAATAGTAATTCATGAATAGTAACTCATGAATAGTAACTCAGTAAATAGTACTTCAGATTCGATATATAGTAATCAGTATACATAAATAATGTCATATACGCAAAATAATTCCATATACATGAATAATTCGATATCGTGAATAATGTCATATACGTGAATAGTAACCCCCGACACATAAAGATAAAGTTTCACAATAAAATCCATGTCAATATTTATAATACCTTAATCCAAATGTTATAAATCGCTTAATAATCTCATAATCTAATATTATTAATATTACCACAATATTCTAATCATTTCTTAAACTTATAAATAATTTATTTTAATTATTTACACTTTTCTAATTAAAGTATTTAATCATCCTAAAATGTCAAACTCAGAAGATTTCATCACCAATAACAAAAAAACTCTCATCAAAAATCTGCATATACCTTATATAGAATTCTCAAGCCATAAAATCCTATTTTCCAATTTTTTTACTTCCCATAACATATTTAATTCATTTACTCATAACTAGTCAATTTTCATGAAAATACAAAATCAGTACAAACAAATTTTTGTTTCTGGGATTTAGCAGAATACAGCCCCATATTGAACATATATTTTTCTCAGAATTTTTAAAATTCATTTACTATTTTTCATATGACTAAAACTGCCGAATATTTAGACATTTATCAAAAATTATACTTTTATCCATAAATTCCAAAATTTACAGTGTATACTGCTGTTATATAGATGTACTCCCAATAAAAATTTCACTAATTTTGGAGTTAACCACAAGGAGTTATAAGGGTTTACTTTTAAAATAGTCTTTCCCATAAAATTCATAACTCCTAATCTATACATCTAAAAATTGCCATTTTTGGACACAATGTAGAAAACTCATCAAATTATCATTTCAAATTTTTCCAGAATTTTTAAGGCTTGGAAAATTATGAAACTGTCCCTGGCAGAAAAAGCCTTACTTACAACGGTTGAACGAAAATAATATTCCTTACGAATATTGAATGAAAATAATATTCCTTACGAATATTAAACGAATATAATGAATATTGAACGATAATAATATTCATACGAATACAAAAAATAATATCTCTTCAGAATATAAAAAAAAAATAATCCTTACGAATACAAAAGAAATAATACCCCTTACCACAATAATAATATCCCTTACAAATATTGAATCGAAAATAATTTTCCTTACGAATATTAAATGAAAATAATATTTCTTACGAATATTAAACGAAAATAATATTCCTTACGAATATTAAACGAAAACAATGAATATTAAACGATAATAATATTCATATGAATATGAAAAAAAATTTCTCTTCAGAATATGAAAAACATAATAACCCTTACTTAGAAGAAGACTAGATACTGGAGTAGTGAAGTAGCAGACTACTCTTCTTCTTTCTACCTATAGCTTCTCTCTCTATAGCTTCTCTTGTGAGACTTAGTGAATTGGTAAGAATGAAGGAAGAATGAGCTTCTATTTATAGGAAAATATAGTTTTGATAATTGCACGTTTTGGCGCTCGAAATATTATAGTATAATACCTTCATCTTTTCCTTCATTTTAAATTTAGACATTCAAGTATTATCAAACTTGCACCACCTCCCCTAATAGTAAATCATGTGATTCAATAGTTCTAAACAGGTGAAAAAATTAATTATAGTATAGTACCTTCAACTATACCTCCATTTTTAACTTAGTCATGCAAGTATTATCAATCTTTTTGACTCTCCCCTAATAGTAAATGAATGTGAATCAATAGTACACACATGTGAACAAATTGTTATAATTATGTGAATCAATAGCAATTAATTGCTCATTTATCCGGTTAATTACCAGATTGGTCAATATAACCTCTAAACATCAATTATTATCGAAATAAATGTCGATTTTCACTAACACTAATAATTCCAACACAATGGAACTATCAATTTCATCTTTAATCAACACGAATTTATTCATCATTAATATTATAACTCACAATATTTAACAACCAGGTTGTTCCTAGGAAGAGGGGGCTTTCTAATAAGGATTTCTCCTTATTGGCGCGCAATTAGGTGACCAAACCTCTCCTTGATAGAACTTCTAGACATTGTCAATATTGCAAATAATAATATGAATAACTTTTTTGTCTCAATTATTGATTTAATAATATAACATATTATACATATGATATTGTGACAATAATTGAATCAATAATATGAGAGATATGATGCAGCAATTACTGTAGCAATAATTGAGTATAACTGAGTGACTTCTTACGTAAGCATTAATAATCAATACCGTGTGCTACTATGCAACCACGCGTATAACTGTACTTTTACTACTGGGTAGTTTAACAGTTTTAAAGGTAACACTTTTGCCGTTATTTTTATAAAAAGATAATTCTGTCGTTTTCTAACTACAACAATACTTCTGTTGTGGGGTCCACCAATGATTGTGTCGTCGTACGAATATTCTCAGACAAAAAATCATATTCCCCGACCAAACAAATATTTCCCGACACAACGAATATTTTATAACAACTTGCTTACTTTGCAAAATTTTTAAATATCACCCTTAACTTTAAACTTTTATCAATTTAACTATTTACCAAAATAGAAAAATTGAATACTTTTATTTCATAAAATTCGGGATCTCACAATCTCCCCTCCTTATGAAATTTCGCCCTAGAAATTTATGTACCTGGTAGTTCGAAGAGATGAGAATACCTTGCTTTCTTTTCGGATTGTACCTTCCCGATTATTTCCTCTGTATCATGATTATCCCATTTCTCATCTCCTGTATTTCAGATATCATTCTAGAATATAGTTTTAAAATAAGGGTTAATTGATATACCACATATTATCCTTATATTTCGACCTACCAATTAAATAACAAATAAGCTTAGGTAGGTTATACTAGTGAAGGAATTATCTGTCTCTCCCCTGCTAGTTCTAGCCTAACATCTCAGCCAGAGATCATATTTCTAAGCTTTGATACCAACTGTGACGCCCCCAAAGTAGGTATACATCACCCATCTTGAGTCGCCAGATATCACACTACAGAACTGAACTACAAACTTCTTTTTATACAACTGTCGGGTAATATACGACAAAACATAGCTGAGAGTTTAAACAAGAATATGGCCTTTTAGACAATATCCACTCTCAATGGAGTCCTCATTACAATTATTATCACACTATTTTACAGAATAGTGAGGACTACTAAAGCCACTTATCCTGGACTATCACTCCATTTCCCGACTCGTCCCAGCTATATTCTCATTTCCTGAAGAGAACAGTGAAAGAAAAGGGTGAGCTCAACTAGCCGAGTAAGAAATATTATGACTAAGATAATGCAGAATAAATTATCCTTAGCCTTGAATAGTGTTAAACTGATAAAATACAATAAACATCAAGTTTAACTTCATCAGAATAAGCGATCCATTAGAAGAGTCAATTAGAACATAATGTCTACTATCTCCTCTAGATTAAAAGTTCATCATTAGTATTTCATTCCTGTAATACTCATCAACAGTCCTTTGTTATACCCAAGACAAAAAGAACTATCATCACCTGTCTTCACCTGAACCACCAAAGATTATAGTTAAATCCACAATTCATTTTTATAATCATGTAAATCAACAGTTTCTCCTTGCCACAAAGGCGTAATAGAACATTTACTCAATATCCTTACCCCAAAGGCTAAAGATATTCAAATGTAATAATAATGATCATACCAATCAGTTGTCTACCTTTGCACTACGGGCCAAAGATATTCAACTATAAAACCAAGGGTCATGATCATACCAATCAATTATCTGTCAGTGCACTACGGCCAAAGACTTTCAACTGTTAACTAATGGTCATGCTCCTGCCAATCACATCATATAATTGTCCATGCACTACGGGCCAAGGATATTTGTTATTATCACCAGTGGTTATGATTATGTCATACACCTGTCCATCTTTGCACGTAAGCCAAAGATATACAACTATAAAACCAATAATCAACAGTCCATCTTTGCACGCAAGCCAAAGATATACAACTGTAAAACCAATAATTAACAGTCCATGTATGCACGTAAGCCAAAAATATACAAATTGTAAAACCAATAATCAACAGTCCATCTATGCACGTAAGCGAAAGATGACTTTCATCACAATATAAGCATGGGGATGATGACAATGATATAAGCATTAATCAAACGAAATCAAGGATAAATATTAAAGACTTTAAATTTATCCAGAGTTTAAAAATATCCAAATTGTCAACATGATACTGCTTTGTGGAGTAAAATTCAAGAATAATATTCATGTACCAAAAATAATTTGGACAAAAAAGAAATATATTTTTTTGGGTAAACAGTACCCCATGAATAGTAACTCATGATTAGTAACTCATAAATAGTAACTCAGAATAGGACTCACTCGATTCGTATTATATAGTACCGTAGTATACATAAATAATGTCATATATCATAAATAGTGCCATATACATTAATAGTGTTGTATCCGTGAATAATAGTATCGTATCGTGAATAGTAATCCCATCACAAAAAGATAAAGTTTCATAATAAAATCCATGTAAATATTTATAACACCTAAATCAAAATGTTATAAATCACTTAATAATCTCATAATCTAATATTATTAATATTACCATAATATTTTAATCATTTCTTAAATTTATAAACAATTTATTTTAATTGTTTACACTTTACTAATTAATGCATTTAATCATCCTAAAATACCAAACTCATAAGATTTCATCACCAATAACCAAAACTCTCATAAAAAATTTGCATATACGTTATATAGAATTCTCAAGCCATAAAATCCTATTTTCCAATTTTCTTACTTCACATAATATATTTAATTCATTTACTCATAATTAGTCTATTTTCATGAAAAATACTAAATCAGTACAAACAAATTTTGTTTTTTGGGATTTAGCAGAATATAGTTCCATATTGAACATATATTTTTCTCAGAATTTTTAAAATTTATTTACTATTTTTCATATGACTAAAACTGCCGAATATTTAGACATTTATCAAAAATTGCACTTTTATCTAAAAATTCCGAAATTTACAGGGTATACTGCTGTTATATAGATGTACTCCCAATAAAAATTTCACCAATTTTGGAGTTAACCACAAGGAGTTATAAGGGTTTGCTTTTAAAATAGTCTTTTCCCATAAAATTCATAACTCCTAATCTATACATTCAAAAATCGCCCTTTTTGGACATAATCTAGAAAACTCATCAAATTATTATTTCAATTTTTTCCAGAATTTTTAAGGGTCGGAAAAATTATGAAACTGCCCCTGGCAGAAACCCCTTACTTACAACGGTTGAACGAAAATAATATTCCTTGCGAATATTGAACGAAAATAATATTCCTTACGAATATTAAATGAATATAATGAATATTGAATGATAATAATATTCATACGAATACAAAAAATAATATCTCTTCAAAATATAAAAAAAATAATAATCCTTACGAATACGAAAGAAATAATACCCCTTACCACAATAATAATATCCCTTATGAATATTGAACGAAAATAATATTCCTTACGAATATTAAACGAAAATAATATTCCTTACGAATATTAAACGAAAATAATATTCCTTATGAATATTAAACGAAAACAATGAATATTGAACGATAATAATATTCATATGAATATGAAAAAAAATTTCTCTTCAGAATATGAAAAACATAATAACCCTTACCTCAGAAGAAGACTGGATACTGGAGTAGTGAAGTAGCAAACTACTCTTCTTCTTTCTCCCTATAGCTTCTCTCTCTATAGCTTCTCTCTCTATAATTTCTCTTGTGCGACTTAGTGAATTGGTGAGAATGAAGGAAGAATGAGCTTCTATTTATAGGAAAATATAGTTTCGATAATTGCACGTTTTGGGGCTCAAAATATTACAGTATAATACCTTCATCTTTTCCTTCATTTTTAATTTAGTCATGCAAGTATTATCAAACTTGCACCACCTCTCCTAATAGTAAATCATGTGAATCAATAGTAAATCATGTGACTCAATAGTTCTAAACATGTGAAAAAATTAATTATAGTATAAGACCTTCAACTATACCTCCATTTTAACTTAGTCATGCAAGTATTATCAATCTTGCACCAACTCCCCTAATAGTAAATGAATGTGAATCAATAGTACACACATGTGAACAAATAGTTATAATCATGTGAATCAATAGCAATTAATTGCTCATTTATCCGGTTAATTACCCGATTGGTCAATATAACCTCTAGACATTAATTATTATCGAAATAAATGTCGATTTTCACTAACACTAATAATTCCAACACAATGGAACTATCAATTTCATCTTTAATCAACACGAACTTATTCATTATTAATATTATAACTCACAATATTTAACAACCAGGTTGTTCCCAGGAAAGAGGGGGCTTTTCCGATAAGGATTTCTCCTTATTGGCGCGCAATTAGGTGACCAAACCTCTTCTTGACAGAACTTCTAGACATTGTCAACATTGCAAATAATAATATGAATAACTTTGCCATCTCAATTATTGATTTAATAATATAACATATTATACAAATGATACTGTGACAATAATTGAATCAATAATATGAGAGATATGATGCATCAATTAATGTAGCAATAATTGAGTATAACTGAGTGACTTCTTACGTAAGCATCAATAACCAATACTGTGTGCTACTATGCAACCATGCGTATTACTGTACTTTTACTACCGGGTAGTTCAACAGTTTTAATGGTAAAACTTTTGTCGTTATTTTTATAAAAAGATAATTCTGTCGTTTTCTAACTATGATAATACTTCTGTTGTGGGGTCCACCAATGATTGTGTCGTCGTACGCATATTCCCCTGAAAAAAGAATATTTTCCGAGCAAACAAATATTTCCCGACACAACGTATATTTTATAACAACTTGCTTACTTTGTAAAATTTTCAAATATCACCCTTAACTTTAAACTTTTATCAATTTAACTATTTACCAAAATAGAAAAATTAAATACTTTTATTTCATAAAATTCGGGATCTCACATACTTATCGTATACGCATAATAGAATCATACATATTCAAGTAATACTAATACTACTTATTTTTTACATCTTTACTAAAATCAATTGCTTAGTATTCTATATATTCTCATCATCCTCAATCATACATTCACACATAACTATACCAAATTCGTCAAACTTACCACACATTATGAGTTTAAGAACTCACCATAAACATATGAGTTTAAGAACTCTAGCTCGACCATATACACTCTAACTATACTCTATCTATAAGTTATATTATTGTTTCTGGGTCCAGTATTACGTTTTCCAAAATAACCACCTCATTGAGGTAGCTTTCAATATGAGCCTCTATTTCAGCTATTGGCTTTGATATTGGTTCGGTCGTGGAGATCTACTCCTTCTTTACGATCTGAGGGTATCCTAATTCTTTTATACCTGACATCTACACACATAAATTATCCTGATTAGCACATAATTAATACATACACACAATAAATAATAGTTTTATATAAGTTATCTTTTATTTTGTTTTACGATGAATTTATTCAATTCATCTCCTTATAAACTCTATATGAGTTATTTGTATTTTCAACATTTTCCTCTGTCCCAAGGTTATAGCCTAAGGTCTATCCCACCTAAGGTCTCTAACCCTAAAGCTCTGATACCATAATGTAAAGCCCCCAAACTCGGGTATTTGAAACCTGAACTCGGTACTTTAGGATACCATTTCTATGAGCGGAAATAATACTAATAATAATAACAATAATATAAATATCAAACTTAACTTACATTTATCAGAGTCTAATTCCAAGTACGCAACCTTTACTACATTCATTACAATACATGATAATAATAAATATCATTATCTTAATAAAGTTATACTATTAAATAGAATACCATAACACTTATTCTGTTTGCTTTCCGTTTCCTTTGATTCTTCCCGAACCTTCTGGTTGTTCACACTTAACTGAAAACATTTAAATTAAGCAAGGATGAGCATTTGAGTGCCAAGCAAGTAATAACAATTATAAATATAAGCTGAAAGAAGTAAATGTATTCTTTGTACTACACTTTTACAATGAATTAACAGTTGAGAAGTAAGCTGAACCAATCATAACAATATATTATTTCTATATCAAATTTTTGAAACTACGTATTGACTATATATATAGGGTAGTCGACAGACTATGAACATCATTTTCTATTTTCAAAAAGGTTAAACAGAACTTCATCTGCAAACCGTCATAACTTACGGGCGCGAGGGTGTACATCCTATGGACCCTGTAATGATCAATACTGCATTCAAGAACGATATTATCATTCATCTTTTCTGCCATGGGCGCATAAAAGTTTTCCCATATTCGGGATGTTCATACTTAGTCGGGATTCCAAACCAAAACAATTCGGTTGGATAAAATAAAGTTTATCATATTCAACGATATTTCTAAATCTGTGTCTAGCTAGGTCAAATAGCTTAGATTACTTTTAATTAAGGTATACATAATAGAAATAAATAAGTATGTATCAACATGTGATTAAATACAATGATTATCCAAGTGGGGACACTTGTATAACCATATTTAGAAATTAATGAACAAAATATTATACAATAATACTGTACTAATAAATAATTATCAGATACATACTCGATAACAATAGGGTTATTAGTATGGCACAATAATAATACTATAATTCTGAAACTTTCTTACTTATATCCATTGCATAAAGTAAATGCAAATGTAGGATACTTACCTGGTCTGCTGCTTACAATACGCAATATATTTTTATCTTTTATACTGAAATCTATCATTAATAAGATCATTTTACTGATTAGAATAACATATCGCAACACATAGTACTACTTATTGCAGTCAGTACGTAACCTAATCACATTGTCACATATGTTTCATAGTCATTGGATCACAAACAAACACATATACAGATAAATTATATAAGTCCAGATCAATTTCTAAAACATGTCGGCGTACCGACAACTTTATTGGTTAATTATCGAGTCTAAGACTCAATCCTGTAGTTCAATATCCATTTAAATAATTTAAATATAAGTCATATTATTTTTCATAACCTTATAATTATTTTTTAAACAATTATTATAATTTATCATGATTTTTCAAACACCGGAATCATTATAAAATGATTTAAATATCAAATAATTTTATTATCATTAATATTTAATTAATATTAAACTATTAATGAAACCATTGCCAAAATAGTTAGTAGACAAGGGTACTACTTTGACCATCACTTGATCCATGATCCTAAGATGTTCTGGCCAGAGTAAGTGTTTATATTGCCGTACAAATGTAATACTATAATCATCAATCAAGTTTATGGCCAACACATAACAGATCAGTGAGATATATATAAGCCTTGGAAAACCTGTCAGACACCGTTCTTCAATTTTTGGGTTTTCCAGAATTGAAGAACAGTTCATGCTAACACTTTTGGGCTTCCACAACTTGCAATCCAGGTGATGATTTTCTGATCTAAGGATTCCAGGTTGTAGACAACATAACAGGATACAGATATATTATAAAACATCAACAAAACAACAACAAAATCTCTAGATTTCAGGTGGTCAAACTTGGTCAGAAAACTCGTTCATACAATTTTTGGAAATTCCAAAAATTAGAAATCGTTACCGGATGGTCTACTTTGACCATCCACTACATCCAACATATTTGACGTTTAGGAGATTTTAAGGCATAAACATGTAGTATAACCAACATACTACAACTTAGATACAATAAACATAACCAAACATCAAAACATGATCAGATCTGGAGCTATCAAAACTTGTCAGACATGATCTGGGGAAATCTAGGTTGCCCAGAAATCTCCCGGTCAATGCCGATCATCGTGGTTTGACCATGAATATCTTGCAATCTAGATCTGATTCAAGCATGATTTCAAATCCAGATCAAAGATATCATTGCAGACTACATGTTCAAACATTCAAAACAAAAAAAACATTAACGATTATAGAGATATAAGGCCTGACATCATTGTCAGACTTCGAAAAAAAAATTCAGATTTATTTCAAAACTTGATTTCGAGCATATTTATGTTATGGATCAAGGAAGTAACAACCCAGATCACTTATATACACTACAAATAACATGTTTAAACATAAAATCATAACATCTAACAACAGATCGAAGGTCAGATTATAAGTTAGGGTTTTATACCTTGATGATCAATTTCTTGATTCTGGCTACTGATTTGGTTAAGTGTGTTAGTGGGGATGGTTTTGGGGACTGAAATACTTACAATTTTCGTAGGTTTTGAGTTGAGAGAAAATGTTTGAGTGTTTTGTGCAAAATGAGCTAACAATTGATATTTCTCTCTCCTAGATCTATTTATACAAGTTTTAGATGCGTGAATGGCTGATAATGGACTGATGTGCTGGAGATTTTGTGCATGAGGGAAATTAAGAGTTGGTTACCAACTCTTTATCTTAGCTAGATGTACAAGTTAGCTCAAATAATGCAAAAGGGGACAATTAAGTCATTACCCTTATAAATTTAATGGCACATTTGTAACTTGTCCAAGCCTTAGGGTTTGACCCTTAGTATTTGACCCTTAAGGTTTAACCCTAGGGTTTGACACAAAAGTTTGCAGGAATTCAATTTAGGGTTTTAATATAAAAATTTTAGTTTCATAAATTGTAATTAGGGTTTCTTAAAATAGTTTAGGTTTTTAATTACCTTAAACTTGAAATTAAATTTATTAGCTCGCTAATTAGCATCAAGGCTTAAAATTAGCAATTAGGATTATCAATTTTAATTAGGGTTTAACATAACAAAATTAGTTTCTAAAATTGAGATTTAGGGTTTGTTAATTAGATTAGGCTATCTAATTACATTATACACGAACATAAGGGCTTAAAGTCAATAACACATGACATTCATAACCTAACGTAATTATTTGAAAATCTTATAGTCTTATTTGACTATCGAATTAGGGTTTATTAAAATAATACTAGGATTTTGTAATACTGTGTCATAATTGACCAACAATTATCAGTCTATGCATATCCATATTCATAGCACCGAAATAAAAATAATATTATATTAAATGTCATTAATCACATAACATAATTACTAGATAGATTTTAAAGTCTCATTTGACTTCAAAACTAGGGTTTATCAGTAACATTAGGGTTTTGCAGGTTATAATAAAACTGCTCCCCAGATTAACCTTACACACATAGCATATATATTTAGAACACTGACAAATAATAATATAATATTATTATTCTCATTCCTTTGCCAAAAATCCAAAATTAGAGTTTGGATTCCATATCGAATTTATCTTGCCTATATAGCATTATTAAAGTTAAAAATAATTAACTTGAATAATCTGAACAAATTCATATAATAAAATATTTATTGTAATAATTTTAATAATCATTTCATATATTATTTAAATAAATAAAATCATATTTTCATGGAAAATAATTAATAAAAACATTTCTACTATAAAATTAATTATTATAAGAATATAATTTATAATGATCAATAATTCTAAAATAAAATTATTTGTAATCATTCATGTAATAAATATATTTTATATCCATCACATAAATACATACACATTACCTTGCACGTATTCTCACCTTTAAAATAAAAAAAATATTATACGCAAAATTTCTGATTTAATTATATAGAAAATATCGGGTTATTACATCCTTGGCTCGTAGTGCATGGATAAATCGATGATGTGATATGCAAGATCATGACCATTAGTTAACAGTTGTATGTCTTTGGCCGTAGTGCACTAACAGACAATTGATTGGTATGATCCTGACCATTGGTTTTATTGTTGAATATCTTTGGCCCGTTGTGCAAAGATAGAAAACTGATTGGTATGATCATTGTTATTACATTTGAATATCTTTAGCCTTTAGGGTAAGGATATTGAGTAAACGTTCTATTAAGCCTTTGTGGCAAAGAGAAACTGTTGATTTACATGATTATAAATATAAATTGTGAGTTTAACTATAATCTTTAGTAGTTCAGGTGAGGACAGGTGATGCAAGTTCTCTTTGTCTTGGGTACAACAAAGAACTGTTGATGAGTATTATAGGAATGAAATATTAACGATGGACTTTTAATTTGGAGGAGATAGTAGACATTATGTTCTACTTGACTCTTCTAATGGATTGTTGATTCCGCTGCAATTATGGTTGAAAAGTTTTATTATCTACCATATGTTCTAAATCTCTGATTTATTTTGATGAAGGCTATTGATAAATGAATTATCTTAGTCATAATATTCTTTATTGGGCTAGTTGAGCTCACCTTTTGCTTTAATTATTCTCTTCAGATAATAAGAACGTAGTCGGGACTAGTCGGGGAATAGAGTGATGGTCCTAGATGGTTCTTAGTAGTCCTTACTATTTTGTAAAATAGTGTGATAATAATTGTAATGAGGACTCCATTTGAGTTTGGATACTGTCTAGAAGATAATATTTTATTAAAACTCACAGCTTATGTGTTGTCGTATTTTGCACGACAGTTCAACAGTTGTATTAATTAAGTTTGTATTTGATTTTTCTGTAGTGTGGTATTTGGCGACTCAGAATGGGTCGTGTGGACCTATTTTGGGGGCTTATCAATGGCCTTC